>LS990919.1:14583304-14698304 GCA_900464855.2 Musa schizocarpa
TTTTAATAAAAATAAAAATAAAAATAGACATTTCATCTTAAAATTTTACGGTGAGCATAAATCGAACACACAACCTTTAGATCTTGATGCTCTCCCAACTGAGATATTCCCATTGTTATTTTATAAAAATTAAAATTATAATTAAATAATAATTATATTTTGATCAATAAAAAATAAAATAGACATTTGATCTTAAAATCTTGTGGTGAGCACGACCTTGATTCTTCATCGACACTCTCCCAACTAAGCTATCCCCGTTGTTCTTTAATAAAAATTAAAATTATCATTAAATAATAATTATATTTTCGGTTTATAAAAAAAAAAAAAAATATATATATATATTTCATTTTAAAATTTTAAAGTGAGTGTAAATCGAACACAAAGAAATAGACATTTCATCTTAAAATCTTACGGTGAGCGTGAATCGAACACGCGACCTTCAAATCTTTTGTCAGATGCTCTCCCAACTGAAAGTTATCCCAATTTGGATTTTTAGAGAGAGCAAAGTGTTGAGATGTCCACGAGGCGTCTTGGAGGCGTCTCGGGAGGAATCATTACTGACTTGTTACGTTTCTTTGAAGTACAACTTATTAAAGTGCCACAAAACAGCAGACTCTTGGACTTTTAAGTGCACACATGCAAATGGAAATGGAAGTAAATTTCGGTCTGATTTTAATAAAAATAAAAATAAAAAATAGACATTTCATCTTAAAATTTTGCGGGGAGCGTAAATCGAACACACGAACTTTAGATCTTGATGCTCTCCTAACTGAGATATTTCCGCTGTTGTTTAATAAAAATTATAATTATTATTAAATAATAATTATATTTCTGATCAATAAAAATAAAAAAAACATTTCATCTTAAAATCTTGTGGTGATCATGTGACTTTCAGATCTTCAGTCTGACACTCTCGCAACTAAACTATCCCCGCTGTTCTTTGATAAAAATTAAAATTATTATTAAATAATAATTATATTTTCGGAACAAACGATAAATAGACATTTGATCTTAAAATCTTGTGGTGAGCACGAGATTTTCAGATCTTTAGTCCGACACTCCCAATTGAGCTTTGTCAGTTGTTCATTAATAAAAATTAAAATTATTATTAAATAATAATTATATTTTCGCTTAATAAAAATAAAAATAGACATTTTAATCTTAAAATCTTGTTTTGAGCTTACATCGAACACACGATAAATAGACATTTCATCTTTAAACCATGCAGTGAGCGTGGATCAAACACGCGACCTTCAGATCTTCAGTCTGACGCTCTCCCAACTGAGCTATCCCCGCTGAATTTTTAAAAAGAGAGAGTAGTGTTGAGATAGCCACGAGACGTGTCGCCGAGGGGTGTCTCAGGAGGATTCATTACAGCGTGTTATGTTAGCTGAAGTACAGCTTATTAAGGTGCCACAGCAATAGCTACTGGACTTTTAGGTGTACACATGCAAATGGAAACGGAAGTAAATTTCGGTCTGATTTTAATAAAAGTAAAAATAGACATTTCATCATAAAATTTTACGGTGAGCGTAAATCGAACACACGACCTTTAGATATTGACGCTCTCCCAACTGAGATATTCCCGCTGTTATTTAATAAAAATTAAAATTATTATTAAATAATAATTATATTTATGATCAATAAAAATAAAAATAGACATTTCATCTTAAAATCTTGTGGTGCGCACGTGACCTTCAGATCTTCAGTCTGACGCTCTCCCAACGAAGCTATCACCGCTGGTTTTTTAGAGAGAGAGAGCAGTGTTGGGATGGCCACGAGACGTGTCGCCAAGGAGTGTCTCAGGAGGATTCATTACAACTTGTTATGTTAGCTGAAGTACGGTTTATTAAGGGGCCACAGCGACAGCTACTGGCCTTTTAAGTGCATACATGCAAATGGAAACGGAAGTAAATTTTGGTCTGATTTTAATAAAAATAATAATAATAATAGACATTTCACGACCTTTAGAACTTGACGCTCTCCCTACTGAGATATTCCCCTTGTTGTATAATAAAAATTAAAATTATTATTAAATAATAATTATATTTCTGAACAATAAAAATAAACATAGACATTTCATCTTAAAATCTATTGGTGAGCACGTGACCTTCAGATCTTCAGTCTGACCCTCTCCCAACTGAGCTATCCCCGCAGTTCTTTAATAAAAATTAAAATTATTATTAAATAATAATTATATTTTTGGTTAATAAAAATAAAAATAGACATTTCATCTTAAAATCTTGTTGTGAGCGTAAATCGAACACACGATAAATAAACATTTCATCTTAAAATTTTATGGTGAGCATGGATCGAACAAGCGGCCTTTAGATCTTCAGTCTTACACTTTCCCAACTGAGCGATCCCAACTGGTTTTTTAAGGAGAGAGAGCAGCATTTAGATGGCCACGAGACGTGCTGCCGAGGCGTGTCTCAGGAGGATTCATTACAACTTGTTATGTTAGTTGAAGTACAGCCTATTAATGTGCCACAGCAGCAGCTACTGGACTTTTGGAAATGGAAACGGAAGTAAATTTTGGTCTGATTTTAATAAAAAGAAAAAGAAAAATAGACATTTCATCTTATAATTTTGCGGTGAGCGTAAATCGAACACACAAATAAAATTATTATTAAATAATAATTATATTTTTGATCAACAAAAATAAAAATAGACATTTAATCTTAAAATCTTGTGGTGAGCACGTGACCTTTAGATAGTCTAACACTATCCCAACTGAGCTATCCCCGCAGTCCTTTAAGTAAAAATTATAATTATTATTAAATAATAATTATATTTTTGGTAAATTAAAATAAAAATAGATATTTCATCTTAAAATCTTGTAGTGAGCATAAATCGAACACACGATAAATAGACATTTCATATTAAAATCTTACGGTGAGCATGGATCGAACACACGACCTTTAGATCTTCAATCTGCCGCTCTCCCAACTAAACTATCCCCATTAGTTTTTTAGAGAGAGAGAGATCAGTATTGAGATGGACACGAGACGTGCCGCCGAGGTGTGTTTCAGGATGATTCATTGCAGATTGTTATGTTAGCAGAAGTACAGCTTATTAAGGAGCCACAACAACAGCTACTGGACTTTTAAGTGCACACATGCAAATGGAAACAGAAGTAAATTTCGGTCTGATTTTAATAAAAATAAAAATAAAAATAGACATTTCATCTTAAAATTTTACGGTGAGCATAAATCGAACACACAACCTTTAGATCTTGATGCTCTCCCAACTGAGATATTCCCGCTGTTATTTTATAAAAATTAAATTATAATTAAATAATAATTATATTTCTGATCAATAAAAATAAAAATAGACATTTGATCTTAAAATCTTGTGGTGAGCACGCGACCTTCAGTTCTTCAGTCTGACACTCTCCCAACTAAGCTATCCCTGTTTTTCTTTAATAAAAATTAAAATTATCATTAAATAATAATTATATTTTCGGTTTATAAAAATAAAAAAAAAAAAATATATATATTTCATTTTAAAATTTTAAAGTGAGTGTAAATCGAACACACAAGAAATAGACATTTCATCTTAAAATCTTCTTGTGAGCTGAATCAACACGCCGACCTTCAAATCTTTTGTCGATGCTCTCTCCCAACCGAAAGTTATCCCCGCTGGATTTTTAGAGAGAGAGCAGTGTTGAGATGTCCACGAGACGTGCCGCCGAGGCGTGACTCAGGAGGAATCATTACAGCTTGTTACGTTTGCTGAAGTACAGCTTATTAAAGTGCCACAGCAGCAGCTACTGGACTTTTAAGTGCACACATGCAAATGGAAATGGAAGTAAATTTCGGTTTGATTTTAATAAAAATAAAAATAAAAAATAGACATTTCATCTTAAAATTTTGCGGGGAGCGTAAATCGAACACACGAACTTTAGATCTTGATGCTCTCCTAACTGAGATATTTCCGCTGTTGTTTAATAAAAATTATAATTATTAATAAATAATAATTATATTTCTGATCAATAAAAATAAAAAAAAATTTCATCTTAAAATCTTGTGGTGATCACGTGACTTTCAGATCTTCATTCTGACACTCTCGCAACTAAACTATCCCCGCTGTTCTTTGATAAAAATTAAAATTATTATTAAATAATAATTATATTTTCGGAACAAACGATAAATAGACATTTGATCTTAAAATCTTGTGGTGAGCATGAGATTTTCAGATCTTTAGTCCGACACTCCCAATTGAGCTTTGTCAATTGTTCATTAATAAAAATTAAAATTATTATTAAATAATAATTATATTTTCGCTTAATAAAAATAAAAATAGACATTTTAATCTCAAAATCTTGTTTTGAGCTTACATCGAACACACGATAAATAGACATTTCATCTTTAAACCATGCGATGAGCATGGATCGAACACGCGACCTTCAGATCTTCAGTGTGATGCTCTCCCAACTGAGCTATCCCCGCTGAATTTTTAAAAAGAGAGAGCAGTGTTTAGATAGCCACGAGACGTGTCGCCGAGGGGTGTCTCAGGAGGTTTCATTACAGCGTGTTATGTTAGCTGAAGTACAGCTTATTAAGGTGCCACAGCAATAGCTACTGGACTTTTAAGTGCACACATGCAAATGGAAACGAAAGTAAATTTCGGTCTGATTTTAATAAAAGTAAAAATAGACATTTCATCATAAAATTTTACGGTGAGCGTAAATCGAACACACGACCTTTAGATATTGACGCTCTCCCAACTGAGATATTCCCGCTGTTATTTAATAAAAATTAAAATTATTATTAAATAATAATTATATTTATGATCAATAAAAATAAAAATAGACATTTAATCTTAAAATCTTGTGGTGCGCACGTGACCTTCAGATCTTCAGTCTGACGCTCTCCCAACGGAGCTATCACCGCTGGTTTTTTAGAGAGAGAGAGCAGTGTTGGGATGGCCACGAGACGTGTCGCCAAGGAGTGTCTCAGGAGGATTCATTACAACTTGTTATGTTAGCTGAAGTACGGTTTATTAAGGGGCCACAGCGACAGCTACTGGCCTTTTAAGTGCATACATGCAAATGGAAACGGAAGTAAATTTTGGTCTGATTTTAATAAAAATAATAATAATAATAGACATTTCACGACCTTTAGAACTTGACGCTCTCCCTACTGAGATATTCCCCTTGTTGTATAATAAAAATTAAAATTATTATTAAATAATAATTATATTTCTGAACAATAAAAATAAACATAGACATTTCATCTTAAAATCTATTGGTGAGCACGTGACCTTCAGATCTTCAGTCTGACCCTCTCCCAACTGAGCTATCCCCGCAGTTCTTTAATAAAAATTAAAATTATTATTAAAAAATAATTATATTTTTGGTTAATAAAAATAAAAATAGACATTTCATCTTAAAATCTTGTTGTGAGCGTAAATCGAACACACGATAAATAAACATTTCATCTTAAAATTTTATGGTGAGCATGGATCGAATAAGCGGCCTTTAGATCTTCAGTCTTACACTTTTCCAACTGAGCTATCCCAACTGGTTTTTTAAGGAGAGAGAGCAGCATTTAAATGACCACGAGACGTGCCGCCGAGGCGTGTCTCAGGAGGATTCATTACAGCTTGTTATGTTAGTTGAAGTACAGCCTATTAATGTGCCACAGCAGCAGCTACTGGACTTTTGGAAATGGAAACGGAAGTAAATTTTGGTCTGATTTTAATAAAAATAAAAAGAAAAATAGACATTTCATCTTATAATTTTGCGGTGAGCGTAAATCGAACACACAAATAAAATTATTATTAAATAATAATTATATTTTTGATCAACAAAAATAAAAATAGACATTTAATCTTAAAATCTTGTGGTGAGCACGTGACCTTCAGATCTTCAGTCTAACACTATCCCAACTGAGCTATCCCAGCAGTCCTTTAAGTAAAAATTATAATTATTATTAAATAATAATTATATTTTCAGTTAATAAAAATAAAAATAGATATTTCATCTTAAAATCTTGTAGTGAGCATAAATCGAACACACGATAAATAGACATTTCATATTAAAATCTTACGGTGAGCATGGATCAACACACCTTAGACCTTTTTAGATCTTCAATCACGCTCTCCCAACTAAACTATCCCCATTAGTTTTTTTTAGAGAGAGAGATCGATATTGAGATGGACACGTCGTGCCGGCGGGGTGTGTTTCGTGATGATTCATTGCAGATTGTTATGTTAGCGTAAGTATTAGGAGCCACAACAACAGCTCTTGGACTTTTAAAGTGCACACATGCAAATGGAAACAGTATAAATTTGGTCTGATTTTAATAAAAATAAAAATAAAAATAGACATTTCATCTTAAAATTTTTTACGGTGAGCATAAATCGAACACACAACCTTTAGATCTTGATGCTCTCCCAACTGAGATATTCCCGGATGTTATTTTATAAAAAATTAAATTATAATTAAATAATAATTATATTTTCAATAAAAAAAAAAAAAATAGACATTTGATCTTAAAATCTTGTGGTGAGCACGACCTTCAGTTCTTGACCGACACTCTCTCCCAACTAAGCTATCCCTTTGTTCTTTAATAAAAATTAAAATTATCATTAAATAATAATTATATTTTCGGTTTATAAAAAAAAATAAAAATATATATATATATATTTCATTTTAAAATTTTAAAGTGAGTGTAAATCGAACACACAAGAAATAGACATTTCATCTTAAAATCTTACTGTGAGCGTGAATCGAACACGCGACCTTCAAATCTTTTGTCAGATGCTCTCCCAACCGAAGTTATCCCATTTTTTTAGAGAGAGCAAAGTGTTGTTGAGATGTCCACGAGACGTGCCGCCGAGGCGTGACTCAGGAGGAATCATTACGGCTTGTTACGTTTGCTGAAGTACGGCTTATTAAAGTGCCACAGCAGCAGCTACTGGACTTTTAAGTGCACACATGCAAATGGAAATGGAAGTAAATTTCGGTTTGATTTTAATAAAAAAAAAAAAAAAAAATAGACATTTCATCTTAAAATTTTTGAGGGGAGCGAAATCGAACACACGAACTTTAGATCTTGATGCTCTCCTAACTGAGATATTTCCGCTGTTGTTTAATAAAAATTATAATTATTATTAAATAATAATTATATTTCATCAATAAAAAATAAAAAAAACATTTCATCTTAAAAATCTTGTGGTGATCATGTGACTTTCAAATCTTCATCGACACTCTCCTTAACTAAACTATCCCCATTTCTCTTTGATAAAAATTAAAATTATTATTAAATAATAATTATATTTTCTAACAAACGATAAATAGACATTTGATCTTAAAATCTTGTGGTGAGCATGAGATTTTCAGATCTTTAGTCCACACACTCCCAATTGAGCTTTGTCATTGTTCATTAATAAAAATTAAAATTATTATTAAATAATAATTATATTTTCGCTTAATAAAAATAAAAATAGACATTTTAATCTTAAAATCTTGTGAGCTTACATCGAACACACGATAAATAGACATTTCATCTTTAAAACCATGCGGTGAGCGTGGATCAAACACGACCTTCAGATCTTCAGTCCGACGATCCCAACCGAGCTATCCCCCCCGCTGAATGTTTAAAATGAGAGAGCAGTGTTGAGATAGCCACGAGACGTGTCGCCGAGGGGTGTCTCAGGAGGATTCATTACAACGTGTTATGTTAGCTGAAGTACAGCTTGTTAAGGTGCCACAGCAATAGCTACTGGACTTTTAAGTGCACACATGCAAATGTAAACATAAGTAAATTTCAGTCTGATTTTAATAAAAGTAAAAATAGACATTTCATCATAAAATTTTACGGTGAGCGTAAATCGAACACACGACCTTTAGATATTGACGCTCTCCCAACTGAGATATTCCCGCTGTTATTTAATAAAAATTAAAATTATTATTAAATAATAATTATATTTATGATCAATAAAAATAAAAATAGACATTTCATCTTAAAATCTTGTGGTGCGCACGTGACCTTCAGATCTTGGTCGACGCTCTCCCAACAGACTATCACCACCGGTTTTTTTTTAGAGAGAGAGCAAGTGTTGGGATGGCCACCCGACGAGGCGCCAAGGAGTGTCTCGGGAGGATTCATTACAACTTGTTATGTTAGTTAAGTCTGACGTTTATTAAGGGCCACAAATGATAGCTATCTTGGCCTTTTAAGTGCATACATGCAAATGGAAACTAAGTAAATTTTGGTCTGATTTTAATAAAAAAATAATAATAATAATAGACATTTCCAACCTTTAGATCTTGACGCTCTCCCTACTGAGATATTCCCCTTGTTGTATAATAAAAATGAAAATTATTATTAAATAATAATTATATTTCTGAACAATAAAAATAAACATAGACATTTCATCTTAAAATCTATTGGTGAGCACGTGACCTTCAGATCTTCAGTCTGACCCTCTCCCAACTGAGCTATCCCCGCAGTTCTTTAATAAAAATTAAAATTATTATTAAAAAATAATTATATTTTTGGTTAATAAAAATAAAAATAGACATTTCATCTTAAAATCTTGTTGTGAGCATAAATCGAACACACGATAAATAAACATTTCATCTTAAAATTTTATGGTGAGCATGGATCGAATAAGCGGCCTTTAGATCTTCAATCTTACTTTTCCCAACCCGAGCTATCCCAATTGGTTTTTTTAAGGAGAGAGAGCAAACATTTAGATGGCCACGAGACGGCGTCTTTTGCTGGAGGCGTGTCTCAGGAGGATTCATTACAGCTTGTTATGTTAGTTGAAGTACAGCTTATTAATGTGCCACAACAGCAACTACTGGACTTTTGCAAATGGAAACGGAAGTAAATTTCAGTCTGATTTTAATAAAAATAAAAAGAAAAATAGACATTTCGTCTTATAATTTTGCGGTGAGCGTAAATCGAACACATAAATAAAATTATTATTAAATAATAATTATATTTTTGATCAACAAAAATAAAAATAGACATTTAATCTTAAAATCTTGTGGTGAGCAAAAATTGACCTTTAGATCTTCGGTCTAACACTATCCCAACCGAGCTATCCCCAAATTTAAGTAAAAAAAATAATTATTATTAAATAATAATTATATTTTCAGTTAATAAAAATAAAAAAATAGATATTTCATCTTAAAATCTTGTAGTGAGCATAAATCAAACACACGATAAATAGACATTTATATATTAAAATCTTACGGTGAGCATGGATCAAAACACACGACCTTTAGATCTTCATCTGGCTCTCCCCAACTAAACTATCCCCATTAGTTTTTTAGAGAGAGAGAGAGATCATTGAGATGGACACGTCGTCTTGGTAGAGGTGTGTTTCAGGATGATTCATTGCAGATTGTTATGTTAGCGTATACAAAATTTTTATTAAGGAGCCACAACAACAACTTTTATTGGACTTTTAACTTTTAATGCAAAATGGAAACAAGTAAATTTGGTCGATTTTTAATAAAAATAAAAATAAAAATAGACATTTCATCTTAAAATTTTACGGTGAGCATAAATCGAACACACAACCTTTAGATCTTGATGCTCTCCCAACTGAGATATTCCCGATGTTATTTTATAAAAATTAAATTATAATTAAATAATAATTATATTTCTGATCAATAAAAATAAAAATAGACATTTGATCTTAAAATCTTGTGGTGAGCACGCGACCTTCAGTTCTTCAGTCTGACACTCTCCCAACTAAGCTATCCCCGCTGTTCTTTAATAAAAATTAAAATTATCATTAAATAATAATTATATTTTCGGTTTATAAAAAAAAAAAAAAATATATATATATTTCATTTTAAAATTTTAAAGTGAGTGTAAATCGAACACACAAGAAATAGACATTTCATCTTAAAATCTTACTGTGAGCGTGAATCGAACACGCGACCTTCAAATCTTTTGTCAGATGCTCTCCCAACTGAGTTATCCCCGCTGGATTTTTAGAGAGAGAGCAGTGTTGAGATGTCCACGAGACGTGCCGCCGAGGCGTGACTCAGGAGGAATCATTACAGCTTGTTACGTTTGCTGAAGTACAGCTTATTAAAGTGCCACAGCAGCAGCTACTGGACTTTTAAGTGCACACATGCAAATGGAAATGGAAGTAAATTTCGGTCTGATTTTAATAAAAATAAAAATAAAAAATAGACATTTCATCTTAAAATTTTGCGGGGAGCGTAAATCGAACACACGAACTTTAGATCTTGATGCTCTCCTAACTGAGATATTTCCGCTGTTGTTTAATAAAAATTATAATTATTATTAAATAATAATTATATTTCTGATCAATAAAAATAAAAAAAACATTTCATCTTAAATTCATGTGGTGATCATGTGACTTTCAGATCTTCAGTCTGACACTCTCGCAACTAAACTATCCCCGCTGTTCTTTGATAAAAATTAAAATTATTATTAAATAATAATTATATTTTCGGAACAAACGATAAATAGACATTTGATCTTAAAATCTTGTGGTGAGCACGAGATTTTCAGATCTTTAGTCCGACACTCCCAATTGAGCTTTGTCAGTTGTTCATTAATAAAAATTAAAATTATTATTAAATAATAATTATATTTTCGCTTAATAAAAATAAAAATAGACATTTTAATATTAAAATCTTGTTTTGAGCTTACATCGAACACACGATAAATAGACATTTCATCTTTAAACCATGCGGTGAGCGTGGATCGAACACGCGACCTTCAGATCTTCAGTCTGACGCTCTCCCAACTGAGCTATCCCCGCTGAATTTTTAAAAAGAGAGAGCAGTGTTGAGATAGCCACGAGACGTGTCGCCGAGGGGTGTCTCAGGAGGATTCATTACAGCGTGTTATGTTAGCTGAAGTACAGCTTGTTAAGGTGCCACAGCAATAGCTACTGGACTTTTAAGTGCACACATGCAAATGGAAACGGAAGTAAATTTCGGTCTGATTTTAATAAAAGTAAAAATAGACATTTCATCATAAAATTTTACGGTGAGCGTAAATCGAACACACGACCTTTAGATATTGACGCTCTCCCAACTGAGATATTCCCGCTGTTATTTAATAAAAATTATAATTATTATTAAATAATAATTATATTTATGATCAATAAAAATAAAAATAGACATTTCATCTTAAAATCTTGTGGTGCGCACGTGACCTTCAGATCTTCAGTCTGACGCTCTCCCAACGGAGCTATCACCGCTGGTTTTTTAGAGAGAGAGAGCAGTGTTGGGATGGCCACGAGACGTGTCGCCAAGGAGTGTCTCAGGAGGATTCATTACAACTTGTTATGTTAGCTGAAGTACGGCTTATTAAGGGGCCACAGCGACAGCTACTGGCCTTTTAAGTGCATACATGCAAATGGAAACGGAAGTAAATTTTGGTCTGATTTTAATAAAAATAATAATAATAATAGACATTTCACGACCTTTAGATCTTGACGCTCTCCCTACTGAGATATTCCCCTTGTTGTATAATAAAAATTAAAATTATTATTAAATAATAATTATATTTCTGAACAATAAAAATAAACATAGACATTTCATCTTAAAATCTATTGGTGAGCACGTGACCTTCAGATCTTCAGTCTGACCCTCTCCCAACTGAGCTATCCCCGCAGTTCTTTAATAAAAATTAAAATTATTATTAAATAATAATTATATTTTTGGTTAATAAAAATAAAAATAGACATTTCATCTTAAAATCTTGTTGTGAGCGTAAATCGAACACACGATAAATAAACATTTCATCTTAAAATTTTATGGTGAGCATGGATCGAACAAGCGGCCTTTAGATCTTCAGTCTTACACTTTCCCAACTGAGCTATCCCAATTGGTTTTTTAAGGAGAGAGAGCAGCATTTAGATGGCCACGAGACGTGCTGCCGAGGCGTGTCTCAGGAGGATTCATTACAACTTGTTATGTTAGTTGAAGTATAATTTTATTAATGTGCCACAAATAATAAATTTGGTCTGATTTTAATAAAGCAAAATTCTCTTGGACTTTTGGAAATGGAAACGGAAGTAAATTTTGGTCTGATTTTAATAAAAAGAAAAAGAAAAATAGACATTTCATCTTATAATTTTGCGGTGAGCGTAAATCGAACACACAAATAAAATTATTATTAAATAATAATTATATTTTTGATCAACAAAAATAAAAATAGACATTTAATCTTAAAATCTTGTGGTGAGCACGTGACCTTTAGATAGTCTAACACTATCCCAACTGAGCTATCCCCGCAGTCCTTTAAGTAAAAATTATAATTATTATTAAATAATAATTATATTTTCGGTTAATAAAAATAAAAATAGATATTTCATCTTAAAATCTTATAGTGAGCATAAATCGAACACACGATAAATAGACATTTCATATTAAAATCTTACGGTGAGCATGCATCGAACACACAACCTTTAGATCTTCAGTCTGCCGCTCTCCCAACTAAACTATCCCCATTAGTTTTTTAAAGAGAGAGAGATCAGTATTGAGATGGACACGAGACGTGCCGCCGAGGCGTGTTTCAGGAAGATTCATTGCAGATTGTTATGTTAGCAGAAGTACAGCTTATTAAGGAGCCACAACAACAGCTACTGGACTTTTAAGTGCACACATGCAAATGGAAACAGAAGTAAATTTCGGTCTGATTTTAATAAAAATAAAAATAAAAATAGACATTTCATCTTAAAATTTTACGGTGAGCATAAATCGAACACACAACCTTTAGATCTTGATGCTCTCCCAACTGAGATATTCCCGCTGTTATTTTATAAAAATTAAATTATAATTAAATAATAATTATATTTCTGATCAATAAAAATAAAAATAGACATTTGATCTTAAAATCTTGCGGTGAGCACGCGACCTTTAGTTCTTCAGTCTGACACTCTCCCAACTAAGCTATCCCCGGTGTTCTTTAATAAAAATTAAAATTATCATTAAATAATAATTATATTTTCGGTTTATAAAAAAAAAAAAAAAATATATATATATATATATTTTCATTTTAAAATTTTAAAGTGAGTGTAAATCGAACACACAAGAAATAGACATTTCATCTTAAAATCTTACTGTGAGCGTGAATCGAACACGCGACCTTCAAATCTTTTGTCAGATGCTCTCCCAACTGAGTTATCCCCGCTGGATTTTTAGAGAGAGAGCAGTGTTGAGATGTCCACGAGACGTGCCGCCGAGGCGTGACTCAGGAGGAATCATTACAGCTTGTTACGTTTGCTGAAGTATAGCTTATTAAGGTGCCACAGCAGCAGCTACTGGACTTTTAAGTGCACACATGCAAATGGAAATGGAAGTAAATTTCGGTCTGATTTTAATAAAAATAAAAATAAAAAATAGACATTTCATCCTAAAATTTTGCGGGGAGCGTAAATCGAACACACGAACTTTAGATCTTGATGCTCTCCTAACTGAGATATATCCGCTGTTGTTTAATAAAAATTATAATTATTATTAAATAATAATTATATTTCTGATCAATAAAAAAAAAAAAAAACATTTCATCTTAAAATCTTGTGGTGATCACGTGACTTTCAGATCTTACACTCTCGCAACTAAACTATCCCCGCTGTTCTTTGATAAAAATTAAAATTATTATTAAATAATAATTATATTTTCGGAACAAACAATAAATAGACATTTGAACTTAAAATCTTGTGGTGAGCACGAGATTTTCAGATCTTTAGTCCGACACTCCCAATTGAGCTTTGTCAGTTGTTCATTAATAAAAATTAAAATTATTATTAAACAATAATTATATTTTCGCTTAATAAAAATAAAAATAGACATTTTAATCTTAAAATCTTGTTTTGAGCTTACATCGAACACACGATAAATAGACATTTCATCTTTAAACCATGCGGTGAGCGTGGATCGAACACGCGACCTTCAGATATTCAGTCTGATGCTCTCCCAACTAAACTATCCCCGCTGAATTTATAAAAAGAGAGAGCAGTGTTGAGATAGCCACGAGACGTGTCGCCGAGGGGTGTCTCAAGAGGATTCATTACAGCGTGTTATGTTAGCTGAAGTACAGCTTATTAAGGTGCCACAGCAATAGCTACTGGACTTTTAAGTGCACACATGGAAATGGAAACGGAAGTAAATTTCGGTCTGATTTTAATAAAAGTAAAAATAGACATTTCATCATAAAATTTTACGGTGAGCTTATATCGAACACACGACCTTTAGATATTGACGCTCTCCCAACTGAGATATTCCCGCTGTTATTTAATAAAAATTATAATTATTATTAAATAATAATTATATTTATGATCAATAAAAATAAAAATAGACATTTCATCTTAAAATCTTGTGGGCGCGACGTGACCTTCGAGATCTTCACCGACGCTCTCCCAAACCTGAGAGCTATCACCGGGGTTTTTTAGAGAGAGAGAGCAGTGTTGGGATGGCCACGAGACGTGTCGCCAAGGAGTGTCTCAGGAGGATTCATTACAACTTGTTATGTTAGCTGAAGTACGGCTTATTAAGGGGCCACAGCGACAGCTACTGGCCTTTTAAGTGCATACATGCAAATGGAAACGGAAGTAAATTTTGGTCTGATTTTAATAAAAATAATAATAATAATAATAGACATTTCACGACCTTTAGATCTTGACACTCTCCCTACTGAGATATTCCCCTTGTTGTATAATAAAAATTAAAATTATTATTAAATAATAATTATATTTCTGAACAATAAAAATAAACATAGACATTTCATCTTAAAATCTATTGGTCAGCACGTGACCTTCAGATCTTCAGTCTGACCCTCTCCCAACTGAGCTATCCCCGCAGTTCTTTAATAAAAATTAAAATTATTATTAAATAATAATTATATTTTTGGTTAATAAAAATAAAATAGACATTTCATCTTAAAATCTTGTTGTGAGCGTAAATCGAACACACGATAAATAAACATTTCATCTTAAAATTTTATGGTGAGCATGGATCGAACAAGCGGCCTTTAGATCTTCATCTTACACTTTCCCAACCGAGCTATCCCAACCGGTTTTTTTTTAAGGAGAGAGAGCAGCATTTAGATGGCCCTTTAGACGTCTTTTGCGAGGCGTGTCTCGGGAGGATTCATTACAACTTGTTATGTTAGTTGAAGTACAACTTATTAATGTGCCACAAAGCAGCAAACTCTTGGACTTTTGGAAATGGAAACGGAAAAATTTTGGTCTGATTTTAATAAAAATAAAAAAGAAAAAAAGAGACATTTCATCTTATAATTTTGCGGTGAGGGTAAATCGAACACACAAATAAAATTATTATTAAATAATAATTATATTTTTGATCAACAAAAATAAAAATAGACATTTAATCTTAAAATCTTGTGGTGAGCACGTGACCTTTAGATCTTGTCTAAACACTATCCCAACCGAGCTATCCCCTAGTTTTTAAAAAAAATTATAATTATTATTAAATAATAATTATATTTTTTTTGTTAATAAAAAAAAAAAAATAGATAGATTTTTCATCTTAAAATCTTGTAGTGAGCATAAATCGAACACACGATAAATAGACATTTCATATTAAAATCTTACGGTGAGCATGGATCGAACACACAACCTTTTAGATCTTCAATCTGCGCTCTCTCCCCCAACTAAACTATCCCCATTAGTTTTTTTAGAGAGAGAGAGATCAAGTGTTGAGATGGACACGAGACGTCTTGCCGAGGTGTGTTTGTTTCGGAAGATTCATTTGCAGATTGTTATGTTAGCAGAAGTACAGCTTATTAAGGAGCCACAACAACAGCTACTGGACTTTTAAGTGCACACATGCAAATGGAAACAAAAGTAAATTTCGGTCTGATTTTAATAAAAATAAAAATAAAAATAGACATTTCATCTTAAAATTTTACGGTGAGCATAAATCGAACACACAACCTTTAGATCTTGATGCTCTCCCAACTGAGATATTCCCGCTGTTATTTTATAAAAATTAAATTATAATTAAATAATAATTATATTTCTGATCAATAAAAATAAAAATAGACATTTGATCTTAAAATCTTGTGGTGAGCACGCGACCTTCAGTTCTTCAGTCTGACACTCTCCCAACTAAGCTATCCCCGTTGTTCTTTAATAAAAATTAAAATTATCATTAAATAATAATTATATTTTCGGTTTATAAAAAAAAATAAAAAAAAATATATATATTTCATTTTAAAATTTTAAAGTGAGTGTAAATCGAACACACAAGAAATAGACATTTCATCTTAAAATCTTACTGTGAGCGTGAATCGAACACGCGACCTTCAAATCTTTTGTCAGATGCTCTCCCAACTGAGTTATCCCCGCTGGATTTTTAGAGAGAGAGCAGTGTTGAGATGTCCATTTAGACGCGTCGCGAAGCGTGACTCGGGAGGAATCATTACAGACTTGTTACGTTATTTTAAGTACACTTATTAAAGTGCCACAACAAAAAGCTCTTGGACTTTTAAGTGCACACATGCAAATGGAAATGGAAGTAAATTTCGGTCTGATTTTAATAAAAATAAAAATAAAAAATAGACATTTCATCTTAAAATTTTGCGGGGAGCGTAAATCGAACACACGAACTTTAGATCTTGATGCTCTCCTAACTGAGATATTTCCGCTGTTGTTTAATAAAAATTATAATTATTATTAAATAATAATTATATTTCTGATCAATAAAAAAAAAAAAATTAATCTTAAAATCTTGTGGTGAGCACGTGACTTTCAGATCTTTAGTCTGACACTCTCCAAACTGAGCTATCCTCGCTGTTCTTTGATAAAAATTAAAATTATTATTAAATAATAATTATATTTTCGGAACAAACGATAAATAGACATTTGATCTTAAAATCTTGTGGTGAGCACGAGATTTTCAGATCTTTAGTCCGACACTCTCCCAATTGAGCTCTATCCATTGTTCATTAATAAAAAATAAAATTATTATTAAATAATAATTATATTTTCGCTTAATAAAAATAAAAATAGACATTTTAATCTTAAAATCTTATTTTGAGCTTACATCGAACATACAATAAATAAACATTTCATCTTAAAACCATGCGGTGAGCATGGATCGAACACGCGACTTTTAGATCTTCAGTCTGACGCTCTCCCAACTGAGCTATCCCCGCTGAATTTTTAAAAAGAGAGAGCAGTTTTGAGATGGCCACAAGACGTGTCGGTGAGGGGTGTCTCAGGAGGATTCATTACAGCGTGTTATGTTAGTGAAGTTATGTTAGTTGGAAGCTTTATTAAGGTGCCACAACAACATAGCTACTGGACTTTTAATTGCACACATGCAAATGGAAACGGAAGTAAATTTCGGTTTGATTTTAATAAAAGTAAAAATAGACATTTCATCAAAAAATTTTACGGTGAGCGTAATCGAACACACGACCTTTAGATATTGACGCTCTCCCAACTGAGATATTCCCGCTGTTGTTTAATAAAAATTAAAATTATTATTAAATAATAATTATATTTATGATCAATAAAAATAAAAACAGACATTTCATCTTAAAATCTTGTGGTGAGCACGCGACCTTCAGTTCTTCAGTCTAACACTCTCCCAACTGAGCTATCCCAACTGTTCTTTAATAACAATTAAAATTATTATTAAATAATAATTATATTTTCGGTTTATAAAAATAAAAATAAAAAATATATATTTCATTTTAAAATTTTAAAGTGAGTGTAAATCGAACACACAAGAAATAGACATTTCATCTTAAAATCTTACGGTGAGCGTGAATCGAACACGCGACCTTCAAATCTTTTGTCAAATGCTCTCTCAACTGAGTTATCCCCGCTGGATTTTTAGAGAGAGAGCAGTGTTGAGATGTCCACGAGACGTGGCGTCGAGGCGTGACTCAAGAGGAATCATTACAGCTTGTTACGTTTGCTGAAGAACAACTTATTAAGGTGCCACAACAGTATCTACTGGACTTTTAAGTGCACACATGCAAATGGAAATGGAAGTAAATTTCGGTCTGATTTTAATAAAAATAAAAATAAAAAATAGACATTTCATCTTAAAATTTTACGGGGAGCGTAAATCGAACACACGAACTTTAGATCTTGATGCTCTCCTAACTGAGATATTTCCGCTGTTGTTTAATAAAAATTATAGTTATTATTAAATAATAATTATATTTATGATCAATAAAAATAAAAAAAACATTTAATCTTAAAATCTTATGGTGAGCACGTGACTTTCAGATCTTCAGTCTGACACTCTCCCAACTGAGCTATCCCCGCTGTTCTTTGATAAAATTTAAAATTATTATTAAATAATAATTATATTTTCGGAACAAACGATAAATAGATATTTGATCTTAAAATCTTGTGGTGAGCATGAGATTTTCAGATCTTTAGTCCGACACTCTCCCAATTGAGCTCTGGCCATTGTTCATTAATAAAAATTAAAATTATTATTAAATAATAATTATATTTTCGCTTAATAAAAATAAAAATAGACATTTTAATCTTAAAATCTTGTGAGCTTACATCGAACACACGATAAATAGACATTTCACTTTAAAACCATGCGGTGAGCGTGGATCAAACATGCGACCTTCAGATCTTCAGTCTGACGCTCTCCCAACTGAGCTATCCCCGCTGAATTTTTAAAAAGAGAGAGCTGTGTTGAGATGGCCACGAGACGTGTCGCCGAGGGGTGTCTCAGGAGGATTCATTACAGCGTGTTATGTTAGCTGAAGTACAGCTTATTAAGGTGCCACAGCAATAGCTACTGGACTTTTAAGTGCACACATGCAAATGGAAACGGAAGTAAATTTCGGTCTGATTTTAATAAAAGTAAAAATAGACATTTCATCAAAAAATTTTATGGTGAGCGTAAATCGAACACACGACCTTTAGATATTGACGCTCTCCCAACTGAGATATTCCCGCTGTTATTTAATAAAAATTAAAATTATTATTAAATAATAATTATATTTATGATCAATAAAAATAAAAATAGACATTTAATCTTAAAATCTTGTGGTGCGCACGTGACCTTCAGATCTTCGATCGACGCTCCCAAACGAGCTATCACCGCATTTTTTTTTTAGAGAGAGAGCAAGTGTTGGGATGGCCACGAGGACGTGTCCCAAGGAGTGTCTCGGGAGGATTCATTACAACTTGTTATGTTAGCTGAAGTACGGTTTATTAAGGGGCCAAAATGAAAGCTCATCGGCCTTTTAAGTGCATACATGCAAATGGAAACAGAAGTAAATTTTGGTCTGATTTTAATAAAAATAATAATAATAATAGACATTTCACGACCTTTAGATCTTGACGCTCTCCCTACTGAGATATTCCCCTTGTTGTATAATAACAATTAAAATTATTATTAAATAATAATTATATTTCTGAACAATAAAAATAAAAATAGACATTTCATCTTAAAATCTATTGGAGAGCACGTGACCTTCAGATCTTCGGTCTGACCCTCTCCCAACTGAGCTATCCCCGCAGTTCTTTAATAAAAATTAAAATTATTATTAAATAATAATTATATTTTTGGTTAATAAAAATAAAAATAGTAATTTCATCTTAAAATCTTGTTGTGAGCATAAATCGAACACACGATAAATAAACATTTCATCTTAAAATTTTATGGTGAGCATGGATCGAACAAACGGCCTTTAGATCTTCAGTCTTACACATTCCCAACTGAGCTATCCCAACTGGTTTTTTAGGGAGAGAGAGCAGCGTTGAGATGGCCACGAGACGTGCTGCCGAGGCGTGTATCAGGAGGATTCAGTACAACTTGTTATGTTAGTTGAAGTACAGCTTATTAATATGCCACAGCAGCAGCTACTGGACTTTTGGAAATTGAAACGGAAGTAAATTTTGGTCTGATTTTAATAAAAATAAAAAGAAAAATAGACATTTCATCTTATAATTTTGCGGTGAGCGTAAATCGAACTCACAAATAAAATTATTATTAAATAATAATTATATTTTTTATCAACAAAAATAAAAATAGACATTTAATCTTAAAATCTTATGGTGAGCACGTGACCTTCAGATCTTTAGTCTAACACTATCCCAACTGAGCTATCCCCGCAGTCCTTTAATAAAAATTATAATTATTATTAAATAATAATTATATTTTCGGTTAATAAAAATAAAAATAGATATTTCATCTTAAAATCTTGTAGTGAGCATAAATCAAACACACGATAAATAGACATTTCATATTAAAATCTTACGGTGAGCATGGATCGAACACACGACCTTTAGATCTTCAATCTGCCGCTCTCCCAACTAAACTATCCCCGTTAGTTTTTTAGATAGAGAGAGATCAGTGTTGAGATGGACACGAGACGTGCCGCCGAGGCGTGTTTCAGGAAGATTCATTGCAGATTGTTATGTTAGCAGAAGTACAGCTTATTAAGGAGCCACAACAACAGCTACTGGACTTTTAAGTGCACACATGCAAATGGAAACAGAAGTAAATTTTGGTCTGATTTTAATAAAAATAAAAATAAAAATAGATATTTCATCTTAAAATTTTACGGTGAGCATAAATCGAACACACAACCTTTAGATCTTGACGCTCTCCCAACTGAGATATTCCCGCTGTTATTTTATAAAAATTAAATTATTATTAAATAATAATTATATTTCTGATCAATAAAAATAAAAAAAAATTTTAATCTTAAAATCTTGTGGTGAGCACGTGACTTTCAGATCTTCAGTCTGACACTCTCCCAACTGAGCTATCCCCGCTGTTCTTTGATAAAAATTAAAATTATTATTAAATAATAATTATATTTTCGGAACAAACGATAAATAGATATTTGATCTTAAAATCTTGTGGTGAGCATGAGATTTTCAGATCTTTAGTCCGACACTCTCCCAATTGAGCTCTGTCCATTGTTCATTAATAAAAATTAAAATTATTATTAAATAATAATTATATTTTCGCTTAATAAAAATAAAAATAGACATTTTAATCTTAAAATCTTGTTGTGAGCTTACATCGAATACACGATAAATAGACATTTCATCTTCAAGCCTTACGATGAGCAAGGATTGAACACGCGACCTTCAGATCTTTAGTCTAACGCTCTCCCAACTGAGCTATCCCCACTAATTTTTTAAAAAGAGAGAGAAGTTTTGAGATGGCCACGAGACGTGTCGCCGAGAGGTGTCTCAGGAGGATTCATTACAGCGTGTTATGTTAGCTGAAGTACAGCTTATTAAGTTGCCACAACAATAGCTACTGGACTTTTCAGTGCACACATGCAAATGGAAACGGAAGTAAATTTCGGTCTGATTTTAATAAAAGTTAAAATAGACATTTCATCATAAAATTTTACGGTGAGCGTAAATCGAACACACGACCTTTAGATATTGACGCTCTCCCAACTGAGATATTCTCGCTATTATTTAATAAAAATTAAAATTATTATTAAATAATAATTATATTTTTTATCAATAAAAATAAAAAAGACATTTCATCTTAAAATCTTGTGGTGCGCACGTGACCTTCAGATATTCAGTCTGACGCTCTCCCAACGGAGCTATCCCCGCTGGTTTTTTAGAGAGAGAGAGCACTGTTGGGATGGCCACGAGACGTGTCGCCAAGGAGTGTCTCAGGAGGATTCATTACAGATTGTTATGTTAGCTGAAGTACGGCTTATTAAGGGGCCACAGCAACAGCTATTGGCCTTTTATGTGCATACATGCAAATGGAAACGGAAGTAAATTTTGGTCTGATTTTAATAAAAATAATAATAATAATAGACATTTCACGACCTTTAGATCTTGACGCTCTCCCTACTGAGATATTTCCCTTGTTGTTTAATAAAAAATAAAATTATTATTAAATAATAATAATATTTTTTATCAATAAAAATAAAAATAGACATTTCATCTTAAAATCTATTGGTGAGCACGTGACCTTCAGATCTTCATTCTGACCCTCTCCCAACTGAGCTATTCCCGCAGTTCTTTAATAAAAATTAAAATTATTATTAAATAATAATTATATTTTTGGTTACTAAAAATAAAAATAGACATTTGATCTTAAAATCTTGTTGTGAGCATAAATCGAACACACAATAAATAAACATTTCATCTTAAAATTTTACAATGAGCATGGATCGAACAAGCGACCTTCAGATCTTCAGTCTTACACTTTCCCAACTGAGCTATCCCAACTGGTTTTTTAGGGAGAGAGAGCAGCGTTGAGATGGCCACGAGACGTGCCGCCGAGGCGTGTCTCAGGAGGATTCATTACAACTTGTTATGTTAGTTGAAGTACAACTTATTAATGTGCCACAGCAGCAGCTACTGGACTTTTGGAAATGGAAACGGAAGTAAATTTCGGTCTGATTTTAATAAAAATAAAAAGAAAAATAGACATTTCATCTTATAATTTTACGGTGAGCATAAATCGAACACACAAATAAAATTATTATTAAATAATAATTATATTTTTGATCAACAAAAATAAAAATAGATATTTAATCTTAAAATCTTCTGGTGAGCACGTGACCTTCAGATCTTCAGTCTAACACTATCCCAACTGAGCTATCCCCGCAGTCCTATAATAAAAATTATAATTATTATTAAATAATAATTATATTTTCGGTTAATAAAAATAAAAATAGATATTTCATCTTAAAATCTTATAGTGAGCATAAATCGAACACACGATAAATAGACATTTCATCTTAAAATCTTCAGTCTGCCGCTCTCCCAACTAAACTATCCCCGTTAGTTTTTTAGAGAGAGAGAGATCAGTGTTGAGATGGACACGAGACGTGCTGCCGAGGCGTGTCTCAGGAAGATTCATTGCAGATTGTTATGTTAGCAGAAGTATAGCTTATTAAGGAGCCACAACAACAGCTACTGGACTTTTAAGTGCACACTTGCAAATGGAAACAGAAGTAAATTTTGGTGTGATTTTAATAAAAATAAAAATAAAAATAGATATTTCATCTTAAAATTTTACGGTGAGCATAAATCGAACACACAACCTTTAGATCTTGATGCTCTCCCAACTGAGATATTCCCGCTGTTATTTTATAAAAATTAAATTATTATTAAATAATAATTATATTTCTGATCAATAAAAATAAAAATAGACATTTGATCTTAAAATCTTGTGGTGAGCACGCGACCTTCAGTTCTTCAGTCTGACACTCTCCCAACTGAGCTATCCCCGCTGTTCTTTAATAAAAATTAAAATTATTATTAAATAATAATTATATTTTCTGATTATAAAAATAAAAACAAATATAAAAAAATATATATTTCATTTTAAAATTTTAAAGTGAGTGTAAATCGAACACACAAGAAATAGACATTTCATCTTAAAATCTTACGGTGAGCGTGAATCGAAAACGCGACCTTCAAATCTTTTGTCAGATGCTCTCCCAACCGAGTTATCCCCCGTGGATTTTTAGAGAGAGAGCAGTGTTAAGATGGCCACGAGACGTGCCGCCGAGGCGTGACTCAGGAGGAATCAATACAGCTTGTTACGTTGGCTGAAGTACAGCTTATTAAGGTGCCACAGTAGCAGCTACTGGACTTTTAAGTGCACACATGCAAATGGAAATGGAAGTAAATTTCAGTATGATTTTAATAAAAATAAAAATAAAAAATAGACATTTCATCTTAAAATTTTGTGGGGAGCATAAATCGAACACACGAACTTTAGATTTTGATGCTCTCCTAACTGAGATATTTCCGCTGTTGTTTAATAAAAATTATAATTATTATTAAATAATAATTATATTTCTGATCAATAAAAATAAAAAAAAAATATTTCATCTTAAAATCTTGAGGTGAGCACGTGACTTTCGATCTTGATCGACACTCTCCCAAACTAAACTATCCCATCACGTTCTTTGATAAAAATTAAAATTATTATTAAATAATAATTATATTTTCGGAACAAACGATAAATAGACATTTCATCTTAAAATCTTGTGGTGAGCACGAGATTTTCTGATCTTTAGTCCGACACTCTCCCAATTAAGCTCTCTCCATTGTTCATTAATAAAAATTAAAAATATTATTAAATAATAATTATATTTTCGCTTAATAAAAATAAAAATAGACATTTTAATCTTAAAATCTTGTTGTGAGCTTACATCGAATACACGATAAATAGACATTTCATCTTCAAGCCTTACGATGAGCAAGGATTGAACACGCGACCTTCAGATCTTTAGTCTAACGCTCTCCCAACTGAGCTATCCCCACTAATTTTTTAAAAAGAGAGAGAAGTTTTGAGATGGCCACGAGACGTGTCGCCGAGAGGTGTCTCAGGAGGATTCATTACAATAAAATTGTTATGTTAGTCGGAAAAAATTTTATTAAGTTGCCACAACAATAGCTACTTGGACTTTTTTAAAAGTGCACACATGCAAATGGAAACGAAGTAAATTTGGTTCCGATTTTAATAAAAGTTAAAATAGACATTTCATCAAAAAATTTTACGGTGAGTCGAAACAACACACGACCTTTAGATATTGACGCTCCCCCAACCGAGATATTCTCGCTTATTATTTAATAAAAATTAAAATTATTATTAAATAATAATTATATTTTTTTATCAATAAAAATAAAAAAGACATTTCATCTTAAAATCTTGTGGTGACGACGACCTTTGATATTCTTGGATATTCATTTCGACGCTCTCCCAATCCCTCAGCTATCCCCATTTTTTTTTTCAGAGAGAGAGAGAGGGATATCCCATTTTTTTAGGATGGCCACGAGACGGTCGCCAAGGAGTGTCTCGGGAGGATTCATTACAACTTGTTATGTTAGCTGAAGTAAAATTACGGTTTATTAAGGGGCCACAACAACTAACACTATCTATCGGCCTTTTAAAAAATGCATATAGGCAAAATGGAAACAAGTAAATTTTGGTCCGATTTTAATAAAAATAAAAATAAAAATAGATATTTCATCTTAAAATTTTACTTGAGTGATTAAATCAACACACAACCTTTAGATCTTGACGCTCTCCCCAACCTTTTGAGATATTCCCCCGCTGTTATTTTATAAAAATTAAATTATTATTAAATAATAATTATATTTCTGATCAATAAAAATAAAAATACACATTTGATCTTAAAATCTTGTGGTGAGCACGCGACCTTCAGTTCTTCAGTCTGACACTCTTCCAACTGAGCTATCCCCGCTGTTCTTTAATAAAAATTAAAATTATTATTAAATAATGATTATATTTTCGGATTATAAAAATAAAAATATATATAAAAAATATATATTTCATTTTAAAATTTTAAAGTGAGTGTAAATCGAACACACAAGAAATAGACATTTCATCTTAAAATCTTACGGTGAGCGTGAATCGAAAACGCGACCTTCAAATCTTTTGTCAGATGCTCTCCCAACTGAGTTATCCCCCGTGGATTTTTAGAGAGAGAGCAGTGTTAAGATGGCCACGAGACGTGCCGCCGAGGCGTGACTCAGGAGGAATCATTACAGCTTGTTACGTTGGCTGAAGTACAGCTTATTAAGGTGCCACAACAGCAGCTACTAGACTTTTAAGTGCACACATGCAAATGGAAATGGAAGTAAATTTCAGTATGATTTTAATAAAAATAAAAATAAAAAATAGACATTTCATCTTAAAATTTTGCGGGGAGCATAAATCGAACACACGAACTTTAGATCTTGATGCTCTCCTATCTGAGATATTTCCGCTGTTGTTTAATAAAAATTATAATTATTATTAAATAATAATTATATTTCTGATCAATAAAAATAAAAAAAAATATTTCATCTTAAAATCTTGAGGTGAGCACGTGACTTTCAGATCTTCAGTGTGACACTCTCCCAACTGAGCTATCCCCGTTGTTCTTTGATAAAAATTAAAATTATTATTAAATAATAATTATATTTTCGGAACAAACGATAAATAGACATTTCATCTTAAAATCTTGTGGTGAGCACGAGATTTTCTGATCTTCAGTCCGACACTCTCCCAATTGAGCTCTCTCCATTGTTCATTAATAAAAATTAAAATTATTATTAAATAATAATTATATTTTTGCTTAATAAAAATAAAAATAGACATTTTAATCTTAAAATCTTGTTGTGAGCTTACATCGAACACACGATAAATAGACATTTCATCTTAAAACCATGCGGTGAGCATGGATCAAACACACGACCTTCAGATCTTTAGTCTGACACTCTCCCAACTGAGCTATACCCACTAATTTTTTAAAAAGAGAGAGCAGGTTTGAGATGGCCACGAGACGTGTCGCCGAGGGGTGTCTCAGGAGGATTCATTATAGCGTGTTATGTTAGCTGAAGTACAGCTTATTAAGTTGCCACAGCAATAGCTACTGGACTTTTAAGTGCACACATGCAAATGGAAACGGAAGTAAATTTCGATCTGATTTTAATAAAAGTAAAAATAGACATTTCATCATAAAATTTTACGGTGAGCGTAAATCGAACACACGACCTTTAGATATTGACGCTCTCCCAACTGAGATATTCCCGCTGTTATTTAATAAAAATTAAAATTATTACTAAATAATAATTATATTTCTGATCAACAAAAATAAAAAAGACATTTCATCTTAAAATCTTGTGGTGCGCACGTGACCTTCAGATATTCATTCTGACGCTCTCCCAACGGAGCTATCCCCGCTGGTTTTTTAGAGAGAGAGAGCGCTGTTGGGATGGCCACGAGACGTGTCGCCAAGGAGTGTCTCAGGAGGATTAATTACAGCTTGTTATGTTAGATGAAGTACGGCTTATTAAGGGGCCACAACAACAGCTACTGGCCTTTTAAGTGCATACATGCAAATGGAAACGGAAGTAAATTTTGGTCTGATTTTAATAAAAATAATAATAATAATAGACATTTCACGACCTTTAGATCTTGACGCTCTCCCTACTGAGATATTCCCCTTGTTGTTTAATAAAAATTAAAATTATTATTAAATAATAATTATATTTCTGATCAATAAAAATAAAAATAGACATTTCATCTTAAAATCTATTGGTGAGCACGTAACCTTCAGATCTTCAGTCTGACCCTCTCCCAACTGAGCTATCCCCGCAGTTCTTTATTAAAAATTAAAATTATTATTAAATAATAATTATATTTTTGGTTAATAAAAATAAAAATAGACATTTCATCTTAAAATCTTGTTGTGAGCGTAAATCGAACACACGATAAATAAACATTTCATCTTAAAATTTTACGGTGAGCATGGATCGAACAAGCGGCCTTCATATCTTCAGTCTTACACTTTCCCAACTGAGCTATCCCAACTGGTTTTTTAGGGAGAGAGAGCAGCGTTTAGATGGCCACGAGACGTGCCGCCGAGGCGTGTCTCAGGAGGATTCATTACAGCTTGTTATGTTAGTTGAAGTACAGCTTATTAATGTGCCACAGCAGCAGCTACTAGACTTTTGGAAATGGAAACGGAAGTAAATTTCGGTCTGATTTTAATAAAAATAAAAAGAAAAATAGACATTTCATCTTATAATTTTGCGGTGAGCATAAATCGAACACACAAATAAAATTATTATTAAATAATAATTATATTTTTTATCAACAAAACTAAAAATAGACATTTAATCTTAAAATCTTGTGGTGAGTGTTAGGATCGAGAGCACTAAGAGAGGGGGGGGGGGGGGGTGAATTAGTGCAGCGGAAATCTTTCAGCGATTTAAAAAACGAAAGCTGCGTTCGTCCGATAAAAACGATTTCGATGTAAAAGCTGATTCACAGTTTGTATCTAAGTGTAGTTTACGCAGTTTGCATCTAAATACAGTTTGCGTCTAAATGCAGATTGCGTCTAAGCGCAGTTTGCATTTAAGCACAGTTTGCGTCTAAGCGCAGATTGCGTCTAAGCGCAGTTTGCGTCTAAACACAGTTTGCGTCTGAACACAGTTTGCGTCTAAGCGCAGTTTGCATCTAAACGCAATTTGCGTCTAAACACAGTTTGCGTCTAAACACAGTTTGCGTCTGAGCGCAGTTTGCGTCTAAACGCAGTTTTACGTCTAAGTGTAGTTTTACGTCTAAGTGCAGTTTTACGTCTAAGCGCAGTTTTGCGTCTAAACGCAGTTTTACGTCTAAACGCAGTTTTACGTCTAAATGCAGTTTTACGTCTAAACGCAGTTTTACGTCTAAACACAGTTTTACGTCTAAACTCAGTTTACGTCTAAACGCAGTTTTTACGTCAAAGCGTAATTTTACGTCTAAACGCAGTTTTGCATCTAAACGCAGTTTTGAACTTTGAAAAGCGTTTTATGAATACGCAGAAAGCAATTTGCAGTTATAAATGGAATCAAAACGTAAGCGTAAACTGCAGTGTAAAGATCGTACAAAAACACCGATTTACGTCTGAATGCAGATTCGGAAAGATCAGAACTTAGAGACTCGTTCGTAAAAGCGCAGAGGGCAGTAGCTATGTAGGAGGTTTGCAGTAATGATAAAGTGCTCAAAGTAAAAGCAAACCAGAGATTTAGAGTGGTTCGGTCAGTCTTGACCTACTCCACTTTTGGCTTCCTCCTTCGACGAGGTCATCGACGTCAACTAGCTACCTTCCTTCAATGGGCGAAGGCAAACTGCCCTTTTACAGTTTCACTCCTTTTGATGGGCTCAGGAGACAACCCTTACAGAACCTTTCTCTCCTCACTTTTACAATTCAAAAACTTAGAGAACAGAAGGAGGAGACTTAAAGGCTTTACAACAATTTGAGCTCAAGAATCACAGAGAAGATCAAGATTTCGGTGTGGGTCTCTTGCTCTTTCTGTGCTGAATGGGTGGGGTATTTATAGGCCCCAACCCAGTTCAAATTTGGAGCTCAAAACGATCAAATCCCGGAATTCCGGGATCAGGCGGTTGCACCTCCTGACTGGAGAGGTTGCACCGCCTGGCAGAGCTCGGAGACTGAGCCCAGGCGGTTGCACCTCTTTGTCAGGGGCGGTTGCACCGCCTGAGTCTGGCTCGGAGACTGAGCCCCAGGCGGTGCCACCTCCTGACTGAGGCGGTTGCACCTCTCTGCCTGAGCTCGAAGACTGAGCTCAGGCGGTTGCACCTCCTGGCTGGGGCGGTTGCACCGCCCAGTCTCGCTGGGAGACTTAGCCCAAGCGGTTGCACCTCCTGGCCTAGGCGGTTGCACCTCCTGGCCTAGGCGGTTGCACCTCCTGGTGCAATCAGGGTCCGAATGGTTAGCTCCATTCGGCCCAATTTCAATCTTTTCAGGGGCCCAATTGCCCCAAGATTAAGCTAATGGGATCACCTCCCATTTTCCAACTTAATCAACGTGCTAACTATGATTAAATCTAAGACAATTTCTGCAGCTTTGCTCCGATGCGTCAATCGCTTCTTCCGGCGAGTTTCCGGCGAACTTCCGTCGATCATCCGATGAACCCTCGGTGATTCTTCTGCGGACTTCCGGCAAACTCCTGGACTTTGCGACGATCCACTTGGCGAGTTCCGACGAGCTTCGCTTGGCAAGCTTCTGGACTTCTCGGATCTGTTCTCGCAGAACCTCCGACGACCGTCTGAACTTCCGTCGAACTCTCGAACTCCCAACGTGATCATGATCTTGACTCCGGCGCAACTCCTGCTGCTTGTCTAACTTTCATCGTAGTTAATCCTGCACAACAAAACTTCGATCGAGACAATTAATCCTAAGCAATTTAACCAAGTTTTCCGGTATGTCATTGGTCCCTCGACGCTTCGTCTGATTCTTTGGCGCATCGTCCTCTCCTGCAGCCTATTGCCCAATCGGCCAGTTGACTCTGCAACTCCGATATCCTTGGCACAATACCCGCTCTTCTTGGCCCGATGCCCGAGTCCACGGCCCGAAGCCTTCTGTCGATACGTCGACCGATCCACCGGCCCGACGTCCAATCTTCTGACATGTTCCTTCGGCACA
This sequence comes from Musa schizocarpa, assembly GCA_900464855.2. Classification (NCBI taxonomy): domain Eukaryota; kingdom Viridiplantae; phylum Streptophyta; class Magnoliopsida; order Zingiberales; family Musaceae; genus Musa; species Musa schizocarpa. The sequence goes on from LS990919.1 coordinate 14,613,211, forward strand.
ACATTGTTGGGAAATCAATGGGGGCGACATCATATGCGCAGCGGAAGAACAAGAAAACAAAAATCCCCGATTCCCAAAAAGATGTTCGTCGTCGTGCGAAGATTGGTGCGCAAAAATCCGCAAAACACAAAACTGCGTATAGAGATTGTGTTACCTAGGGAGATCGTATATCCCTGTTTCCTTGCAGATCCTTAGGAGAGGGTGAAGGAGGTCAAGCGTCCTCCTCTCTAGCGATGATCCACACAGCAGGGTTGCGACGACCCTCCTCAAAACTCCAGGCCTCTGAGGTGGAGAGGGAGAGGAGAATAGGAAAGGCAAACAAAGACTCTAGCCTATGAGGCTGTGAATCCCTCCTATTTATAGAGATCCCATGTCAAACCCTAATGGGTCCTTCCCTAGTGGGTATTGGATCTGCATCCAATAAGACAAAGGGCTCCGTCCGGATATCTCATATCCCAACCTCTACTCATCGCAATGCCTACCATATGTGTGTGACCCTCTAGGCCCAATATCGAAATGGGCCGTGAGTCATACCCGTCGAACTCCTTCTAACTTCGGTGAATTATTATCTCTATAATAATTCACTCGACTCATCGACACTGAACGTATTAGGCCACTATGCCGTAGTCCCCGACGATCTGGGGAATCCAATCCATTGGACTGTCGTCCCTCGCCACCATGTACCTATAGTCCCTCATCCATCTAATATCCCGTAGACCGATATCGAGCATGGTGTTGTCGGACCCATACGGTTTCTTACTTGAGTCTCGCTCTAATTGGATTCTCTGGAGAACTCTTTCTCTCTCACCCCGAATGACCCGGCCAGGATTTGTCCGAGCAAGAACACATGGGATATTCCTCTCATGACGCCGAGTGGATGATCCTCTATCGACACTCAATAGCCCTCGTAAGGTCGACTACCACTCCCAATGACCAGTTGTACTAGATCCGGGACAGCCAAACCTATAAGTCCGGTATCAAAAAGTGGAGCACTCATACAGGACATCCTTGGTGTCTCAAGTCTAAGGACTAGATACACCACTAGGGACTACGGAATCGCCGTCCCACAATAAGGCATCATCAACCATCCAAAGATTCCGTAAGCGGATCAATCAAGAACTCATTCTCCATAAGCACCTGTCTCAGATCCCTAGTGTCCCTACACGAGCAGCTATGAGACCAGTTGCATCCATCATATGGACGGTATACAAAGACACACCGGTCTATCCGGTTATCACGATGTCCCTCTCGAGTAACCTATGACCGGGATTATTTAGGATATGTGTTTAAAAGGTGAATCGATCTCATTATCGTGATCTCATCACGATCCGATTCCCATTGCACAAATCCAAAGACATCACAATATATATATGCATTTATGCAATAGTTATAAAGTGATATCGCCAAAATATAATAAGCAAAAAGATTCTATCAAGTCACACGTGCCATCACTCATGTGATTGGCTTGTTGGGCACCTATGACTAGCAATCTCCCACTTGACCTAAAGCCAATCACCTATATGTCCGATCCCCATCGGACTCTGTGACGCTTCAAAGACAATCAGAGACAACGGCTTTGTCGATGGATCTGCAATGTTATCTTCGGATGGAACTCTTTCCACTGCTACATCTCCTCAAGTTACGATCTTTCTTATAAGTTGGAACCTCCTCGGAACACTTCGATGAGACCCGGGTTCCCTTATTTGAGTAATCACCCCATAGTTGTCGCCAATATAAGGAAGTCGACTTGTCGCTATCTCAGACGACTCCCAAATCTGTGATGAACTTCTTCACCCAAACTCCCTCCTTTGTCTGCATCCGATGCAAAGAATGTATCCCGACTTCGTGGTCGAAATCAAGAGGGTATCTTGCTTGGAACTCTTCCAAAGACACTGCTCCTCCATTCAAGGTGTACACATACCCCTGAATTAGACTTGCTATCATCGACATCGACGGTGAAAACTTGAGTCGCCAGAGCCTTCAACCTTAAGGCTATTACCTCCATATACTAGTAAAAGATCCTTAGTCCTTCTCAAGTACTTAAGGATACACTTTCTCGCTTTCCAAAGGTCTCCAAGCCCGGATCCGCCTAATACACCTTTCAGGACACTTTCGAGCATGCGCTATATCGTGCCCAAGATATAGCATGGCATACATGATAGACCCCTATTGCTGAGGGCATAAGGTATCATATCCATGTTCGCCCTTTCTTCTCGAGTCTTTGGGGACATACTGTAGAAAGCGATATCCCATGTCTCATCGGTATGAGACCTCTCTTGGAATTTTCCATGCCAAACCTTTTGACAATAGTCTCTATGTACCTGGATCGGGACAAGCCAAGCATCCTCTTGGATCTATCTCTATAGATTCTAATCCCCAAGATATAAGATGCTTCCCCAAGTCCTTCATGGAGAAGTGTCTAGATAACCAAGCCTTTACTGTGGATAGCATTCCTATGTCATTCCCAATGATGAGGATGTCATCCACATATAACACCAAAAAGGTGATAGCACTCCCACTTACCTTTCTGTATACACAAGGCTCATCTTCGTTCTTAACGAAGTCATAAGATCTGATTGGCTCATCAAATCTTATGTTCCAACTTCGGGAAGCTTACTTTAGTCTATAAATGGATCTAAGCAACCTACACACCTTATCCGGGTAGTTCTTGGACACGAATCCCTCAAAGTGCATCATATACACCTCCTCCTCGAGGTTCCCGCTGAGGAATGCGATTTTCACATCCATCCGCCGGATCTCATAATCATAGTGTGCTGCAATAGCCAATAGAATTCCCTGATGGATTTTAGCATTGCTACTGGTGAGAAAGTTTCATCAAATAGTCAACACCTTGCCTTTGACGATACCCCCTTAGCCACTAGCCTTGCTTTTTATAGGTCTCTACCTTTCCATCTACTCCGATCTTTTTCTTAAAGATCCACTTGCAACCGATGGGTACAATACCTTCTAAGCATCAACTAGGTTCCAAACCTTATTGGAGTACATAGAATCCATCTCGCAATTCATGGCTTCTTTCCACTTCCGAGTCTATACTCATAATAGCCTTCTCGTAGGTCCAGGATCAATATCCTCTATATCCTCTGCTCTAATATGTCCCACATATCTCTCGAGGATGGGATACTCTATCGGACCTGCAAAAGTTGATACTTGTGTATTAGGTACCCCAAAATGCACTCGGGTCAGAGGGTGCTTGAGCTTGGTTCTCCAACCTCGCCAATTCTATCATTCTCCCCACTGCCTCCGTCAAGAATGTGTTCCTTCTCAAGGAACACTGCTCTCTTAGCTACAAAGACCTTTTGGTCCTCGAGATGATAGAAATAATACCCACAAGTTTCCTTGGGTATCCCACAATTTTGCATTGCTCGTCCTTGATTCTAACTTATCTGGGTTGTGTCTTCTAACATGGGCAAGTCAGCCTCGGATCTTAACAACCTTAAGATCGGGCTTCTTCCCTTTCCATATCTTATATGGTGTAGACACTACCGACTTAGTTGGAACTCTGTTCAAAAGGTAAACTCATGGTTTCTAGGGCATATCCCCGAATGAGATGGGTAGGTCGTCACAAAACTCATCATGGACCGCACCATATCTAATAATATACGATTTCTCCTTTCGGAGACACCATTGAGCTGAGGTGTATAAGGAGGTGTCCATTGGGATAATATCCCATGGTCCTTGAGGAACTGAGTAAACTCTCAGTACTTAAGTATTCACCTCCTCGACCGATCAAGAGTTTTGATACTCTTTTCCAGTTTGGTTCTCCACCTCATTCTTATATTCTCTGAATTTCTCAAAGGCCTCGGACTTGTACTTCATTAAGTACACATATCCATACCTTGAGAAATCATCAAGAAATGTAATGAAGTAGGAGTAACCTCCAATGGCATGAGTTGACATGGGTCCACATACATCACTATGTATGAGTTCCAACAACTCATTGGCTCTCTCTCCAGTTCTACTAAATGGAGATTTGGTCAGTTTTCCATGAATGCAAGGCTCACAAGTTGTATATGACACATAGTCGAATGGATCTAGATATCCATCATTTAGCAACTTTTGAATCATTCTTTCATGGATGTGACCTAGCCTACAATGCCACAGGTATGCACTGTTCAACTCATCTCGTTTCCTTTTGGACACATTTACATTCATGATATGTGGAGTGGTGTCTAACATAAATAAACCATTATGCAATGTTCCTTTCGTGATGATCTTATCATCTAATAATATCGAACAACCATTGTTCTCAAAAATAAATTTATATCCACTAACAGTTAAACATGAAATGTAGATAATGTTTTTGATAATAGAAGGAACAAAATAACATGCATCTAATGCAATAAAAGCTCCACTAGGCAGATGTAGGGCGACCTCGCCAACAGCTAATATAGCAACTTTTGCTCCATTACCCATCTTGAGGTCCATCTCGCCTCTCTCAGAAGTCTCCTAGGTCTTGCCGTAACCTGCAAACGAATTACATATATGATAAGCACTACGGTATCCAATACCCATGTGTTATCATAAGAGTCCCACAAATGGAGACCGATCATGAATGTACCCAAGCTTCATCAAGCTTTTGTTTAAGCCCTTTTCTGCAAGGTACTCTTTGCAGTTTCTCTTCCAATGCCCATCTTTACCACGGTGGAAGCACTGGCCTTTGTCCTTTGTTTGGGTCTTTCTTAGCAACCTTTGCTTTACCTTGTTTGCCCTTGCCCTTTCCCTTCTTAAGGGACCTTTCTTTTCCTTTTTCTTTTCGGTCTCACCAGTGTAGAGAACTGGCTTCTCTTTCTTAATAGTACTCTCTGCCTCCCTCAACATATTGAGGAGCTCTGGGAGAGTCACCTCAAGCTTGTTCATATTAAAATTCATTATGAACTGTGAAAAGGAATCTGGTAGGGACTAAAGCACAATGTCCACACACAAGTTATCCTCTAGGACCATTCCTAGACCTGTGAGTTTCTCTATCCACTCAATCATCTTTAGGACATGGTTCAAACCGGTGTCCCCTCAGTCATCCTAGCGGAAAAGGCTCTTGGATATCTCATATCGTTGAGTCCTTCCCTGTTCTCAAACAATTTATGGACATGTAGGAGAATGGATCCGGCATCCATCTTTTCATGTTGTCTCAGAAACTCGAGTCATAGAGCCCAACATATAGCACCGAGCAAGAGTGGAGTCATCAATGTACTTCACGTGGCGAAGCGATCTCATCCTCGCTTGCCCTTCTTCTTCAAGTAGGGCATCACAGTATCAAGGACGTACATGATTTTCTCCGCTGGAGAACAATTCTCAAGTTACTTGAGCCAATCCGTATAATTTAGACCAATGAAGGCGGTTGACATCAAGTATGCCACGTAAAGGGATTTGAAAGCGACATTTTCTGAAAATAAAGATGTAGCGTAAATGAATAACATGCAGATTTTGCAAGAAATAAACTATCAAGATATGGACTTCTATCTTAATATGCTCCCACTATTTTACTAACGAGTCACGACACCCTCGGACATGAAACGGAAGTCTCCAAATGGACTTCTAGTGGGGATCGGGATCTAATCAAATGCTTTAGAGTAACCTCGGGGGACTCGACCAATCACACTAAGCCTAAAAAAGGTAGGCAACTCTTGCCAATCACAACTCCTTGTGATTCCCGCTTCTTTCAGCCTCCGAATCACCATGGCCTCGAGGGACTCGACAAACCATGATGCTCGGTTAAGTCAACACCTTCATTACAAGATGAGTCCGATTTGATGATATACCCTCGAGGGACTCGACCAAGCATACCATGTCCTCAAACACCGGTGACATCTCTATGTCGTAAGCAAGATAGATGGCGATCGCGATATAGGTGAGTCTCGAGGGACTCGACCAACTCAACCTACACCGAGAATCGGTTCCTACCATAACGATGGAAGGCCACGTGGGTCAATCTAATTGCCTCACGCCACCGAATTTAATATTATCGAGAGATGTTTCTATAATTTGGTCTCCTAATATGACATGTCACACATATACATATTTAATATATATCTACATCGCATGCAAATATATATACATATCTAGTATGTGAATAAGCAATCACATCGATGATCATGGACCACAACTTGACCTAATATGATTAGGGCCCGAGCCCAAGAGGCCTAATCACTCATATCAAGATCTATGTGTGCAACGGTGCATCTCCATGCCCTTGTGATTGTCCATCTCGTCCTCGTCGGTTCCGTCGACATCTTGATGCATCTCCATGCATCACGATCGTCCGTCTCGTGGGTCCCGCTATCGCATCCATGCTCCCGCTGCACCTCCTCATGTGATTACAACTTAATCATAGGCACGCAGGCCCGACAATAAACGAGAAATATAATGGAGATTCGCAGACCTCAATAATAATAATCACAAGTACACACATCACACGGTCCATGATCATCCGTCCACACATCATACATCACATGTATAAATAATCATCATCATGTAGAACTACTAGATAATAATAAAAAATAATAATCAACTAAACCTTTTAATTAATTAATATTTTTCTGAAATCAGGGACATGTAAGGAATTTTTCAATTCCTAAGGGTATTTTCATAATTTGGACAAAAGACAGAAACTGGAATTTCTCAAATTCACAGGGGCAAAACTGTCCTTTTGCCCAAAACCCTAATTCCCTCTATCTAGCCGCTAGCCGCCACCCTGGCGGCGACGGCCAGGCGGGCGGGCTTAGGGCACTGCCCTCGCCCTGCGGTCGGCTGCGCCCGGTGGCGGCGGCGACGTCATCGGGCGGGCCTCCTTCAGCCCCTCTCAGAGGGCGGTCTTTGTCCCGCCAGCGGGTCCGCCTGTTGGGGGGGGTTTCCTGCCAGCAGCGGCGGCGGTAGCCGCCACAATGGCGGCATCGCGCTGCCCCTGTTCCCCTGCGGCAGGCGCCCACTTTCTTTGGTGTATGGCGGCGCTTCATTCTGGCGGCGGCGCCGCTGCCCTCCATGGCACCTTTGTTGGGGGCTGCCAGCCCGTCGGCAGCAAGCCTGTTGCAAACAGACCGCCGGCCGGGTTACTGCAGGCAGTATTAGCAGCTTGCGATGCGGCGGCTGGGTGCCGGTCATGATGCTCGGCTTGCCGCCGCCGCAGTGGTCGCAGTGCATGCGGATCGAGGGCAAGAAATCGTTGATGCCCTTCCTTGCTTTTTTAAGGGTCAATAATTTTGACGTCAATATTCTTCCTAAACACAACACACGCAGTTCAAAACCAATCATTCGCACGAACAACCTGGCTCTGATACCACTGTTGGGAAATCAACGGGGCGACATCATATGCGCAGCGGAAGAACAAGAAAACAAAAATCCCCCATTCCCAAAAAGATGTTCGTCGTCGTGCGAAGATTGGTGCGAGATTGTCTTACCTAGGGAGATCGTATATCCCTGTTTCCTTGCAGATCCTTCGGAGAGGGTGAAGGAGGTCAAGCGTCCTCCTCTCTAGCGGTGATCCACACAGCAGGGTTGCGACGACCCCCAGGCCTCTGAGGTGAAGAGGGAGAGGAGAATAGGAAAGGCAAGCAAAGACTCTAGCCTATGAGGTTGTGAATCCCTCCTATTTATAAAGATCCCGTGTCAAACCCTAATGGGTCCTTCCCTAGTGGGTATTGGATCTGCATCCAATAAGACAAGGGCTCCGTCGGATATCTCATATCCGAACCTCTACTCATCGCAATGCCTACCATATGTGTGTGACCCTCTAGGCCCAATATCGAGCTGGCCGTGAGTCATACCTGTCAGAACTCCTAGGCCCAATATCGAGCTGGCCGTGAGTCATACCTGTCAGAACTCCTTCTAACTCAGTGAATTATTATCTCTGTAATAATTCACTCGACTCATCGACTACAGACGTACTAGGCCACTACGCCATAGTCCCCGCACGATCTGGGGAATCCAATCCATTGGACCTGTCGTCCTCGCCATACCATGTACCTATAGTCCCTCATCCATTTAATATCCCGTAGACCGATATCGAGGCCACTACGCCAGTAGTCCCCAGACGATATCTGGGGAATCCACCCTCTAGGCCCAATATCGAAATGGCCGTGAGTCATACCTGCGAACTCCTAGGCCCAATATCGAAGCGGGTCCGTGAGTCATACCGTCGAACTCCTTCTAACTTCGGTGAATTATTATCTCTGTAATAATTCACTTTCGACTCATCGACTCTGAGACGTTTATTTAGGCCCACTACGCCGTAGTCCCCAGACGATACAGGGGAATCCAATCCATTGGACCTGTCTGTCCTCAGTTACCATGTACCTATAGTCCCTCATCCATTTAATATCCCAGAGACCGTATATCGAGGCCACTACGCCGTAGTCCCCAGACGATACAGGGGAATCCAATCCATTGGTCATCCATTTAATATCCCAGAGACCGTATATCGAGGCCACTACGCCGTAGTCCCCAGACGATACAGGGGAATCCAATCCATTGGACCTGTCTATCCTCAGTTACCATGTACCTATAGTCCCTCATCCATGTAATATCCCAGAGACCGTATATCGAGCGTGGTGTTGTCAGACCCATACGGTGACCCTGGCCAGGGATTTGTCTGAGCAAGAACACATGGGATATTCCTCTCATGACGCCGAGAGTGGATGTGTCACGACCCGGGTCTGATGAGCTAACTGTCCAATAACTCCATTTTGGTCCTTGCAACCACGGACCAAAATGCTTAAGCGGGAGGTAACGTAGTACACTCATCAGGCCCTTATAAGCTAATCACACACATTCCCCACTTCCGATGTGGGACTAATGGGATGTTACATTATCCCCAACTCAATTAGCTTGACATCCTCGTCAAGGCCAGACATAACCCAGATCGAACCCTAGCATAGTGCATGTGAGGTTTAACTTCGATGGTGGCTCCACGCCGATGAGTCCTCGACTCCATCCACGGGTAGCCCTTTCCTACTCGAGCCCTCTCACCCTGCCCAAATGCTAGGTCGGCTCTGATACCAAAAGTCACGACCCGGGTCTGATGAGCTAACTGTCCAATAACTCCATTTTGGTCCTTGCAACCACGGACCAAAATGCTTAAGCGGGAGGTAACGTAGTACACTCATCAGGCCCTTATAAGCTAATCACACACATTCCCCACTTCCGATGTGGGACTAATGGGATGTTACAGGATGATCCTCTATCGACACTCAATAGCCCTCGTAAGGTCGACTACCACTCCCAATGACCAGCTGTACTAGATCTGGGACAGCCAAACCTATAAGTCTGGTATCAAAGAGTGGAGCACTTATACAAGACATCCTTGGTGTCTCAAGTCTAAGGACCAGATACACCATTAGGACTACGGAATCATTTGTCCCACAATAAGGCATCATCAACCATCCAGCATTCTCAGTAAGGCGGATCAATCGCGAACTCATTCTCCAATGAGCACATGCATCAGATCCCTAGTGTCCCTACACGAGCAGCTATGAGACCAGCTGCATCCATCATATGGACGGTATACAAAGACACGGCCTATTCGGTTATCACGATGTCCCTCTCGAGTAACCTATGACCGGGATTATTTAGGATATGTGTTTAAAGGTGAATCGATCTCATTATCGTGATCTCATCACGATCTGATTCCCATTGCACAAATCCAAGGACATCACAATATATATATGCATTTATGCAATAGTTATAAAGTGATATACGCCAAAATATAATAAGCAAAAAGATTCTGTATCATGTCACACGTGCCATCACTCACGTGATTGGCTTGCTGGGCACCTATGACTAGCAAACATGATTTTCCTGCTTTAATTGTCTCATCCTGATCGAAGCATCCTGCGTCACTCAAAACACAGATTAAATCATAAACATATATCAAGTAGTTTCATCATCAAAATACGAGATTCAACAATCTCCCCCTTTTTGATGATGACAACCACTTGATTACGGAGTTAAACTTAACCCCCGGAGTTTAAACAAACTCCCCATATCAATATGCCATATTGATAGAACCTTGAATTCAAACTGAATTCAAGTCATTGTAATATTCATCATGAATACTTGCAACACGTCAACATGAACATATGCATAAACTTATGCATCACATGTCATGTCATACTTCTCCCCCTTTGTCATCAACAAAAAGGAGAAGTATCACAATCAATCGTTTGTGATATTGATTCAACTCATTGCATGAAAAACATAATATCAAGTTTTATTATCATGCAGTTTTGAAGCCAGAAAATTTAGCAAATGTTACATCGTGCTTAGAACATTCAAGCTACCAAGTTTTAGATATGCAAGTTTTATGGCATACAAGATAGCACATGCAAGCTAGCAATGTTACAACATTTTAGAACTTGCAAGCTAGCAGTTTAGAGATATTCAAGAAGGCAACTCTTGCTTCTTGAAATATGCAAGTTGCAAGCTAGCAAATTTTTGCTTCCTTTGCAGTGTTAGCTTTTGATATCGTAACGCAACTATTTCAAGTGTTTATCAATTGTAGCATTTCATCATATGGCATGATATCGACATGTATAGCTGTGAAGCAAGATTTTGATATCATTTCATGATGTACACATTTTGAATATTTTAGCAAGTGTAGCATTGCATCACATGGTAAGATATCAGCCTGCATCGATGCAAATTTTTGTTTGATATCTTGATACAGGGGCATATAGCGATGATAGCAATCATATATTTCTTGGTGATGCAAGTATGGCCTAATCATAGTATCGATGATAGCAACCATATTAACATCAGTAATAGCAACCATATCAATGTCATATTGTTGACTTATCAACTATATTGGTATGTCACTTTATATTTTTTTAAGGCATAAGGTTTTTAAAACATTTTAGTTTCAAAGTAAAAATCCGAGATAAACAACAAGAGATGTTTGTAAATTTGCATATGCTTACAGATCAAGGTAAAGGGTAACATATGGAGTTTACAACATATCGTAACAATATCAAAAAAACAAAGTCCTTCATGATGAGTAACATAAGGAGTTTACAACATGCCATATCAAAGACAAAGTCCATGAGGAGTTTATAACAACAACGGATGATTGTGTTCATACAAGCTCATTCATGAGGTGGAAGGTTGAAGTGCCTAAATAAAGAGTCAAATTGTCGATGGATTTGTGCAAATCAGTTAGGATTTGATCTTGTCGGTTCAAGTCGTTCTTGTCTTTGTTCGAATCGGTCCATCCTGAATCCCAATATCTTCGATGGATGATGTGTGAGTTTGCTCAACCAATGTGTTTCCTCAAAGGGACAGATCGGAGGAGATTGGGTACTCCTAAAGACCGGTGTTTCCGGCCGGGTTCAGTTCAGTTTGGGTTGAGGGAGATCAGTTCTTCTAGGCATTCTAACCCAGTTACCGCTTCTATAGTGACATCTTAGTCGGTGAAGTAGATTTTTGTTTATTATGCTGAATCTATCTACTTTCATTACTTCTTCTTCTGGTGGTATTTGAATGTCGTAAGCTTTCATTATTCTAGTAATTATACCACCATATGGGGAGCATCATATCTTTCTTAGATAATTCTAACATGTTTTGTTGGATAAGATAGCCAAGACAAATGTCATGTCCTTTCATGATTAAGTACATAGTTCCTAATTCTAATTGACTCACTTCATCATGATGGTATTGTTTAGGAAGAATTATACTAGTCATGATATGATGAAGTATCTTAGTGTTTAAAGGCAGTAGATGTTCACAACTTTTAGGAACAAATGCTATGTTAGGATTGGCAAAGATTGTTCCTAAGGCTTTAACATAGGATGTTCCAATAGTTTCATCATCCCATGATCCTCTAAAGTAAAGTCCTATGCTTTTCATGGGAATGCCTATCATATCACAAATGAATCTATCAGTGATTGAGATGTGTTGTCTTAAAAGATAGGTGGACATCCTTTCTTCATCATCTATTTGTATGTTATTGTAAAACAATCTAACTAGCCTAGGATAGATGGGTTCGTTGATATGCAAGATTGGAAGTAGATTTAGGTTTGCAAACCATTGGATAGTCTCTACTACGCCTCTTAGTTCATTCAGATCTACGTATTTTCCCTTATTGATGCTTCTTAGTTCAAAGAGAGAAATTTTTCAGCATGGTTTTTTTGAATCAAAAAGGGTAAAATCAAACTCTTCTACTAATCTCCTTTTCCTTGTCCCTTGAGGATCTTCTAGATCCCATAACTACTGCTGTTTAGAGGGATAAAGGTGAACAAGAGTGAATGAAGAACAAAACAGAGATTAAGAGGTTCTTAGAGAATACCTTAGTGGAATCTTCAAAACAGGGAGCGATTCTTGATGTTTTGCTCCGAAATGGGAGGTATTTGGGAAGCTAAACGGGGTGAAATGGGGATGGAGGAGGCTTGGAGGAGTAGAGAAGGAAAGGGAGGTGAGTTGGGGTCGGTTTCACCACCCGGCCCTAGCGTGGGTTTAAAAAAGCAGAGTTAAGGCGGTTGCACCTCCGGGCGGAGCGGTGGTAACCACCGGCAACCCGTGATGATGGCTGGAGGTGCCACCGTTATTGGAGAGGTGCCACCGCCTATAGGCAGTGAACACTTTGTTGTGATTTGATCAGGGAGGTTTTGTCTTGAGGAGAGTTTTCATTCAGAGCAATTAACGTTACTTACATGATTACGTGTGCGTTTTTATTTCATGGCAAAAACGCTTGTACGATCAAGATAGACCTTTTAACGTGCATACTCCCAATGTCGTACATATGTTTGTGATTTTGAAAAGTCACATTAGGTTGTATCCAAATTGCATTTGTGATTTCATAATTTCCACTCGTTGTTGTATCCAAATTGCATTTGGGTTATGACTATCGAGAATCAAGGAGCAGAACATTAATTCTTGCTCCAGCCTAAGGTTTTAATGTTTTTGTAGGAAGGGATGATTTTTAGGTACCCATTTGCTTTTGGGTGCCTCACTAATAGATCTAGATTTTCTATCATGTTGCATAGAATTTGTCATGGTTCCTTTAGGAACCCAAATCAATTTGTTTGGACTAAATTTCCTGAATGGACAATAATGCGTCCTGTGTCCGAACTTGCAACAAAAGTTGCATTTGCTTTGATGTCTAACATGTAAGATGGGGCCTTTTACGAAGGTAGTTGGATTTTGGTGAGGACTCCTCACAAATCCAATCCCACTTCTTTTGGGAACATGACCCTTGTTTGTAAGGATCATGTTTAATGACTTGCTACCAACCTCGAATTTCTTCAAGGTGTCCTTAAGTAGCAAGTTTTCTTTTTGAAAAGTTTCTAGATCATGGCATTTTATGCATGAGTTTAAACTATCACTATGTTCAGCATTTAACTTATCAAACTTGTAAATAAGACTATCATACTCCTTTTTTAGCAATTTGTATTTACCACTAATAGTCTTACACTCATCAAACAATTCATGGAAAGCATTTAATAATTCATCGAATGATAAATCTGCATCTAATGAATTTGTTACCTCGTCTTCGATGGCCATTAGAGCGTAATGAGCAACTTGCTCGGTGTTGGTCTCCTCTTCTTCGGATGCGCTCGAGTCGTCCCATGTTGCTTGAAGCGCCTTCTTCTTTGATGTTCTTCTTTTGACTTGGGGACAATCACTCTTGTAGTGTCCCGGCTTTTTACATTCATAGCAGATCACTTGGTCCTTCTTGGGTTCAAGTTTATTTTTCGCATCATTCTTAAACTTGTTTCTTTTAAAGAATTTTTTAAACTTTCTTGTTAAAAGTGCCAAGTCATCATCACAGTCCTCATCACTTGAGTTTTCTCTCAAGTGGCATTCAGAAGTTTTAAGTGCCATATCCTTCCTGTTCTTTGGAAGGATGTCTTCTTGCTCTTCATGAGCTTTGCAAGTCATCTCGTAGGTCATTAATGACCCAATTAGTTCTTCAAGAGGGAAGTTGTTTAGATCTTTTGCCTCTTGAATAGCAGTGACTTTAGGATCCCAACTCTTAGGAAGGGATCTTAGTATCTTATTTACGAGTTCAAAATCCGAAAAACTTTTTCCGAGTCCTTTTAGACCGTTGACGACATCCGTGAAACAGGTAAACATGTCGCCAATGGTTTCACTCGGTTTCATTCGGAAAAGTTCAAAAGAATGCAACAACAGATTGATTTTTGACTATTTCACTCTACTTGTGCCCTCGTGGGTCACTTCAAGTGTGTGCCAAATATCAAATGCAGTTTCGCAAGTTGAAACACGATTAAACTCGTTTTTATCAAGTGCGCAAAATAAGACATTCATAGCCTTTGCATTAAGAGCGAAAGCCTTCTTTTCCACTTCATTCCAATCGATCATTGGAAGAGAAGACTTTGAAAATCCGTTTTCAACAAGGTTCCACAGTTCAAAATCCATAGAAATAAGAAAGATCCTCATTCAGGTCTTCCAGTAGGTGTAGTCCGTCCCATTGAACATGGGTGGACGTGTAATAGAATGCCCCTCTTGGTTTCCGGCGTATGCCATCTCTCTTGGGTTTAATCCGTTAGAGAGTTAACCTTGCTCTGATACCAATTGTTAGGATCGAGAGCACTAAGAGGGGGGGGGGGTGAATTAGTGCAGCGGAAATCTTTCAGCGATTTAAAAATCGAAAGCTGCGTTCGTCCGATAAAAACGATTTCGATGTAAAAGCTGATTCACAGTTTGTATCTAAGTGTAGTTTACGCAGTTTGCGTCTAAATGCAGTTTGCGTCTAAATGCAGATTGCGTCTAAGCTTAGTTTGCATTTAAGCACAGTTTATGCCTAAGCGCCAAAATTATGTCTAAGCACAGTTTGCGTCTAAACACAGTTTATGCCTGAACACAGTTTGCGCTCTGTTTAGTTTATGCCTAAAACGCAATTTGCGTCTAAACACAGTTTATGCCTAAACACAGTTTATGCCTGAGGCGCAGTTTATGTCTAAACGCAGTTTTACGCCTAAGTGTAGTTTTACGCCTAAGTGCAGTTTTATCGCCTAAACGCAGTTTTATGTCTAAACGCAGTTTTACGCCTAAACGCAGTTTTACGCCTAAATGCAGTTTTACGCCTAAACGCAGTTTTATGTCTAAACGCAGTTTTACGCCTAAACACAGTTTTTACGCCTAAACTCAGTTTACGCCTAAACGCCAGTTTTTTACGCCAAAGCGTAATTTTTTACGCCTAAACGCAGTTTTGCGTCTAAACGCAGTTTTTGAACTTTGAAAAGCGTTTTATGAATACGCAGAAAGCAATTTGCAGTTATAAATGGAATCAAAACATAAGCGTAAACTGCAGTGTAAAGATCGCAAAAAACACCGATTTACGCCTGAATGCAGATTCGAAAGATCAGAACTTAGAGACTCGTTAAGAAAAAAGCGCGAGAGGGCAGTAGCTATGTAGGAGGTTTGCAGTAATGATAAAGTGCTCAAAGTAAAAGCAAACCAGAGATTTAGAGTGGTTCGGCCGTCTTGACCTACTCCACTTTTTTGGCTTCCTCCTCCTCGACGGGTCATCGACGTCAACTAGCTACCTTCCTTCAATGGGCTGAAGGCCAACTGCCCTTTTACAGTTTCACTCCTTTTGATGGGCTCAGAGACAACCCTTACAGAACCTTTCTCTCCTCACTTTTACAATTCAGAAACTTAGAGAACAAAAAGGAGGAGACTTAAAGGCTTTACAACAATTTGAGCTCAAGAATCACGTAGAAAGATCAAGATTTCGTGTGGGTCTCTTGCTCTTTCTGTGCTGAATGGGTGGGGTATTTATAGGCCCCAACCCAGTTCAAATTTGGAGCTCAAAACGATCAAATCCCGAATTTCCGGGATCAAGCGGTTGCACCTCCTCCTGACTGGAGAGGTTGCACCGCCGCGCGAGAGCTCTGAGATCGAGCCCAAAGCGGTTGCACCTCTTTGTCGTGGGCGGTTGCACCGCCTGAAGTCTGGCTCGGAGATCGAGCCCCGTGGCGGTGCCACCTCTGGAGGCGGTTGCACCTCTCTCGCCTGAGCTCGAAGATCGAAGCTCGGGCGGTGCTACCTCTTCGTCGGGGAGGTTGCACCGCCCAGCCTAGCTCGAAGACTAAGCTCAAAGCGGTTGCACCTCCTGGCTGGGGTGGTTGCACCGCCCGCCTCGCTGGGAGACTTAGCCCAAGCGGTTGCACCTCCCTCGTTTAGGCGGTTGCACCTCCTCGGTGCAATCGTGGTCTGAATGGTTAGCTCCATTCGGCCCAATTTCAATCTTTTCAGGGGCCCAATTGCCCCAAGATTAAGCTAATGGGATCACCTCCCATTTTCCAACTTAATCAACGTGCTAACTACGATTAAATCTAAGACAATTTCTGCAGCTTTGCTCCTATCGCCAATCGCTTCTTCCAAATGAAGTTTCCCGTGAACTTCCGTCGATCATCCGATGAACCCTCGGTGATTCTTCTCATGGACTTCCGCAAACTCCCTGGACTTTCGCGATGATCCACTTGGCGAAAGTTCCGACGAGCTTCGCTTTGGCAAGCTTCGACTTCTCGGATCTGTTCTCTCGAGAACCTCCGACGACCATCCAACTTCCGTCGAACTCTCGAACTCCCAACGGATCATGATCTTGACTCGGCAAGAAACTCCTGCCGCTTGTCTAACTTTCATCGAAGTTAATCCTGCACAACAAAACTTCGATCGAGACAATTAATCCTAAGCAATTTAACCAAGTTGTCCGGCATGTCATTGGTCCCTCGACGCCCCGTCGATTCTTCTACAAGATCGTCCTCTCCCCTGCAGACTATTGCCCAATCGGCCAGCTTGACTCTGCAACTCCGATATCCTTGGCACAATACCCGCTTTTCTTGGCCCGATGTTCGAGTCCACGGCCAAGCCTTTTGTCGTCGTCGACCGATCCACCGGCCCGACATCCAATCTTCTGACATGTTCCTTCGGCACAACATGATTTTCCTGCTTTAATTGTCTCATCCTGATCGAAGCATCCTGCGTCACTCAAAACATAGATTAAATCATAAACATATATCAAGTAGTTTCATCATCAAAATACGAGATTCAACAGTGAGCACGTGACCTTCAGATCTTCAGTCTAACACTATCCCAACTGAGCTATCCCCGCGGTCCTTTAATAAAAATTATAATTATTATTAAATAATAAATATATTTTCGGTTAATAAAAATAAAAATAGATATTTCATCTTAAAATCTTGTAGTGAACATAAATCGAAGACACGATAAATAGACATTTCATCTTAAAATCTTACGGTGAGCATGGATCAAACACACGACCTTTAGATCTTCAGTCTGCCGCTCTCCCAACTAAACAATCCCCGTTAGTTTTTTAGAGAGAGAGAGATCAGTGTTGAGATGGACACGAGACGTGCCGCTGAGGCGTGTCTCAGGAAGATTAATTGCAGATTGTTATGTTAGCAGAAGTACAGCTTATTAAGGAGCCACAACAACAGCTACTGGACTTTTAAGTGCACACATGCAAATGGAAACAGAAGTAAATTTCGGTCTGATTTTAATAAAAATAGACATTTCATCTTAAAATTTTACGGTGAGCATAAATCGAACACACAACCTTTAGATCTCGACGCTCTCCCAACTGAGATATTCCCGCTGTTATTTTATAAAAATTAAATTATTATTAAATAATAATTATATTTCTGATCAATAAAAATAAAAAAAGACATTTGATCTTAAAATCTTGTGGTGAGCACGCGACCTTCAGTTCTTCAGTTTGACACTCTCCCAACTGAGCTATCCCCGCTGTTCTTTAATAAAAATTAAAATTATTATTAAATAATAATTATATTTTTGGTTTATAAAAATAAAAATAAAAATAAAAAATATATATTTCATTTTAAAATTTTAAAGTGAGTGTAAATCGAACACACAAGAAATAGACATTTCATCTTAAAATCTTACGGTGAGCATGAATCGAACACGCAACCTTCAAATCTTTTGTCAAATGATCTCCCAACTGAGTTATCCCCGCTGGATTTTTAAAGAGAGAGCAGTGTTGAGATGGCCACGAGACGTGCCGCCGAGGCGTGACTCAGGAGGAACCATTACAGCTTGTTACGTTGGCTGAAGTACAGCTTATTAAGGTGCCACAGCAGCAGCTACTGGACTTTTAAGTGCACACATGCAAATGGAAATGGAAGTAAATTTCAGTTTGATTTTAATAAAAATAAAAATAAAAAATAGACATTTAATCTTAAAATTTTGCGGGGAGCGTAAATCGAACACACGAACTTTAGATCTTGATGCTCTCCTAACTGAGATATTTCCGCTGTTGTTTAATAAAAATTATAATTATTATTAAATAATAATTATATTTCTGATCAATAAAAAAAAAAAAAAACATTTCTTCTTAAAATCTTGAGGTGAGCACGTGACTTTCAGATCTTCAGTCTAACACTCTCCCAACTGAGCTATCCCCGCTGTTCTTTGATAAAAATTAAAATTATTATTAAATAATAATTATATTTTCGGAACAAACGATAAATAGACATTTCATCTTAAAATCTTGTGGTGAGCATGAGATTTTCAGATCTTCAGTCCGACTCTCTCCCAATTGAGCTCTCTCCATTGTTCATTAATAAAAATTAAAATTATTATTAAATAATAATTATATTTTCGCTTAATAAAAATAAAAATAGACATTTTAATCTTAAAATCTTGTTGTGAGCTTACATTGAACACACGATAAATAAATATTTCATCTTAAAACCATGCGGTGAGCATGAATCGAGCACGCGACCTTCAGATCTTTAGTCTGACGCTCTCCCAACTGAGCTATCCCCGCTGATTTTTTAAAAAGAGAGAGCAATGTTGAGATGGCCACGAGATGTGTCGCCGAGGGGTGTCTCAGGAGGATTCATTACAAAGATGTTATGTTAGTCAAATCACAGCTTAAGGTGCCACAAAGAATAGCTACTGGACTTTTAAGTGCACACATGCAAATGGAAACGGAAGTAAATTTCGATCTGATTTTAATAAAAGTAAAAATAGACATTTCATCATAAAATTTTACGGTGAGCGTAAATCGAACACACGACCTTTAGATATTGACGCTCTCCCAACTGAGATATTCCCTCTGTTATTTAATAACAATTAAAATTATTATTAAATAATAATTATATTTCTGATCAATAAAAATAAAAATAGACATTTCATCTTAAAATCTTGTGGTGCGCACGTGACCTTCAGATCTTCAGTCTGACGCTCTCCCAACGGAGCTATCCCCGCTGGTTTTTTAGAGAGAGAGAGCAGTGTTGGGATGGCCACGAGACGTGTCGCTAAGGAGTGTCTCAGGAGGATTCATTACAGCTTGTTATGTTAGCTGAAGTACGGCTTATTAAGGGGCCAAAGCAACAGCTACTGGCCTTTTAAGTGCATACATGCAAATGGAAACGGAAGTAAATTTTGGTCTGATTTTAATAAAAATAATAATAATAATAGACATTTCACGACCTTTAGATCTTGACGCTCTCCCTATTGAGATATTCCCCTTGTTGTTTAATAAAAATTAAAATTATTATTAAATAATAATTATATTTCTGATCAATAAAAATAAAAATAGACATTTCATCTTAAAATCTATTGGTGAGCACGTAACCTTCAGATCTTCAGTCTGACCCTCTCCCAATTGAGCTATCCCCGTAGTTCTTTAATAAAAATTAAAATTATTATTAAATAATAATTATATTTTTGGTTAATAAAATTAAAAATAGACATTTCATCTTAAAATCTTGTTGTGAGCGTAAATCGAACACACGATAAATAAACATTTCATCTTAAAATTTTACGGTGAGCATGGATCGAACAAGCGGCCTTCAAATCTTCAGTCTTACACTTTCCCAACTGAGCTATCCCAGCTGGTTTTTTAGGGAGAGAGAGCAGCGTTTAGATGGCCACGAGACGTGCCGCCAAGGCATGTCTCAGGAGGATTCATTACAGCTTGTTATGTTAGTTGAAGTACAGCTTATTAATGTGCCACAGCAGCAGCTACTGGACTTTTGGAAATTGAAACGGAAGTAAATTTCGGTCTGATTTTAATAAAAATAAAAAGAAAAATAGACATTTATCTTATAATTTTGCGGTGAGCGTAAATCGAACACACAAATAAAATTATTATTAAATAATAATTATATTTTTTATCAACAAAAATAAAAATAGACATTTAATCTTAAAATCTTGTGGTGAGCACGTGACCTTCAGATCTTCAGTCTAACACTATCCCAACTGAGCTATCCCCGCAGTCCTTTAATAAAAATTATAATTATTATTAAATAATAATTATATTTTCGGTGAATAAAAATAAAAATAGATATTTCATCTTAAAATCTTGTAGTGAGCATAAATCGAACACACGATAAATAGACATTTCATCTTAAAATTTTACGGTGAGCATGAATCGAACACACGACCTTTAGATCTTCAGTCTGTCGCTCTCCCAACTAAACTATCCCCGTTAGTTTTTTAAAGAGAGAGAGATCAGTGTTGAGATGGACACGAGACGTGCCACCGAGGCGTGTCTCAGGAAGATTCATTGCAGATTGTTATGTTAGCTGAAGTACAGCTTATTAAGGAGCCACAACAACGGCTACTGGACTTTTAAGTGCACACATGCAAATGGAAACAGAAGTAAATTTCGGTCTGATTTTAATAAAAATAGACATTTCATCTTAAAATTTTATGGTGAGCATAAATCGAACACACAACCTTTAGATCTTGACACTCTCCCAACTGAGATATTCTCGCTGTTATTTTATAAAAATTAAATTATTATTAAATAATAATTATATTTCTGATCAATAAAAATAAAAATAGACATTTGATCTTAAAATCTTGTGGTGAGCACGCGACCTTTAGTTCTTCAGTCTGACACTCTCCCAACTAAGCTATCCCCGCTGTTCTTTAATAAAAATTAAAATTATTATTAAATAATAATTATATTTCTGATCAATAAAAATAAAAATAAAAAATATATATTTCATTTTAAAATTTTAAAGTGAGTGTAAATCGAACACACAAGAAATAGACATTTCATCTTAAAATCTTACGGTGAGCGTGAATCGAACACGCAACCTTCAAATCTTTTGTCAGATGCTCTCCCAACTGAGTTATCCCCGCTGGATTTTTAGAGAGAGAGCAGTGTTGAGATGGCCACGAGACGTGCCGCCGAGGCGTGACTCAGGAGGAATCATTACAGCTTATTACGTTTGCTGAAGTATAGCTTATTAAGGTGCCACAGCAGCAGCTACTGGACTTTTAAGTGCACCCATGCAAATGGAAATGGAAGTAAATTTCGGTCTGATTTTCATAAAAATAAAAATAAAAAAGACATTTCATCTTAAAATTTTGCGAGGAGCGGAAATCGAACACACGAACTTTAGATCTTGATGCTCTCCTAACTGAGATATTTCCGCTGTTGTTTAATAAAAATTATAATTATTATTAAATAATAATTATATTTCTAATCAATAAAAAGAAAAAAAACATTTCATCTTAAAATCTTGTGGTGAGCACGTGACTTTCAGATCTTCAGTCTCACACTCTCCCAACTGAGCTATCCCCACTGTTCTTTAATAAAAATCAAAATTATTATTAAATAATAATTATATTTTCGGAACAAACGATAAATAGACATTTCATCTTAAAATCTTGTGGTGAGCACGAGATTTTCAGATCTTCAGTCCGACACTCTCCCAATTGAGCTCTCTCCATTGTTCATTAATAAAAATTAAAATTATTATTAAATAATAATTATATTTTCGCTTAATAAAAATAAAAATAGACATTTTAATCTTAAAATCTTGTTGTGAGCTTACATCGAACACACGATAAATAAATATTTCATCTTAAAACCATGCGGTGAGCATGAATCGAGCACGCGAACTTCAGATCTTCAGTCTGACGCTCTCCCAACTGAGCTATCCCCGCTGATTTTTTAAAAAGAGAGAGCAATGTTGAGATGGCCACGAGATGTGTCGCCGAGGGGTGTCTCAGGAGGATTCATTACAGCGTGTTATGTTAGCTGAAGTACAGCTTATTAAGGTGCCACAGCAATAGCTACTGGACTTTTAAGTGCACACATGCAAATGGAAACGGAAGTAAATTTCGATATGATTTTAATAAAAGTAAAAATAGACATTTCATCATAAAATTTTACGGTGAGCGTAAATCGAACACACGACCTTTAGATATTGACGCTCTCCCAACTGAGATATTCCCGCTGTTATTTAATAACAATTAAAATTATTATTAAATAATAATTATATTTCTGATCAATAAAAATAAAAATAGACATTTCATCTTAAAATCTTGTGGTGCGACGCGTGACCTTCATCTTCTTCACCGACGCTCTCCCAACGAGCTATCCCCACCGGGTTTTTTAGAGAGAGAGCAAGAGTTGGGATGGCCACGAGACGTGTCGCTAAGGAGTGTCTCGGGAGGATTCATTACAGCTTGTTATGTTAATGGCACGGCTTATTAAGGGGCAAAAGCAACAAATATCGGCCTTTTAAGTGCATACATGCAAATGGAAACGGAAGTAAATTTTGGTCCGATTTTAATAAAAATAATAATAATAATAGACATTTCACGACCTTTAGATCTTGGACGCTCTCCCTCATCGAGATATTCCCCTTATTGTTTATTAAAATTAAAATTATTATTAAATAATAATTATATTTCTAATCAATAAAAATAAAAATAGACATTTCATCTTAAAATCTATTGGTGAGCACGTGACCTTGAGATCTTCAGTCTAACCCTCTCCCAACTGAGCTATCCCCAGTTCTTTAATAAAATTAAAATTATTATTAAATAATAATTATATTTTTGGTTAATAAAAATAAAAATAGACATTTCATCTTAAAATCTTGTTGTGAGCGAAATCGAACACACGATAAATAAACATTTCATCTTAAAATTTTACTATGAGCATGGATCGAACAAGCGCCCTTCGATCTTCGGTCTTACACTTTCCCAACCGAAAGCTATCCCAACCGGTTTTTTTAGGGAGAGAGAGCAGCGTTGAGATGTCCACGAGACGTCAAGAGACGGTCTCGGGAGGATTCATTACAAACTTGTTATGTTAGTTGAAGTACAAAATTTATTAATGTGCCACAACAAAGAATCTTGGACTTTTGCAAATGGAAACGGAAGTAAATTTCAGTCTGATTTTAATAAAAATAAAAAGAAAAATAGACATTTCGTCTTATAATTTTGCGGTGAGCGTAAATCGAACACATAAATAAAATTATTATTAAATAATAATTATATTTTTGATCAAAAAAATAAAAATAAACATTTAATCTTAAAATCTTTTGGTGAGCACGTGACCTTCATATCTTCAGTCTAACACTATCCCAACTGAGCTATCCCCGCAATCCTTTAATAAAAATTATAATTATTATTAAATAATTATTATATTTTTGGTTAATAAAAATAAAAATAGATATTTCATCTTAAAATCTTGTAGTGAGCATAAATCAAACACACGATAAATAGACATTTCATCTTAAAATCTTACGGTGAGCATGGATCGAACACACGACCTTTAGATCTTCAGTCTGTCGCTCTCCCAACTAAACTATCCCCGTTAGTTTTTTAGAGAGAGAGAGAGCAGTGTTGAGATGGACACGAGACGTGCCGTCGAGGCGTGTCTCAGGAAGATTCATTGCAGATTGTTATGTTAGCTGAAGTACAACTTATTAAGGTGCCACAGCAACAACTACTGGACTTTTAAACATGCAAATGAAACCGGAAGTAAATTTTGGTCTGATTTGAATAAAAATAAAAATAAAAATAGACATTTCCTCTTAAAATTTTGCGGTGAGCATAAATCGAACACACGAACTTTAGATCTTGATGCTCTCCCAACTGAGAGATTCCCACTGTTATTTTATAAAAATTAAAATTATTATTAAATAATAATTATATTTCTGATCAATAAAAATAAAAATAGACATTTGATCTTAAAATCTTGTGGTGAGCACGTGACCTTCAGTTCTTTAGTCTGACACTCTCCCAACTGAGCTATCCCCACTATTCTTTAATAAAAATTAAAATTATTATTAAATAATAAATATATTTTCGCTAAATAAAAATAAAAATAGACATTTTAATCATAAAATCTTCTTATGAGCGTACATCGAACACACGATAAATAGATATTTCGTCTTAAAACCATGCTATGAGCGTGGATCGAACACACGACCTTCAGATCTTTAGTCTGACGCTCTCTCAACTGAGCTAGTCCCGCTAATTTTTTAAAAAGATAGAGCAGTGTTGAGATGGCCACGAGACGTGTCGCCGAGGGGTGTCTCATGAGGATTCGTTACAGCATGTTATGTTAGCTGAAGTACAGCTTATTAAGTTGCCACAGCGATAGCTACTGGACTTTTAAGTGCACACATGCAAATGGAAACGGAAGTAAATTTCGATCTGATTTTAATAAAAGTAAAAATAGACATTTCATCATAAAATTTTACGGTGAGCGTAAATCGAACACACGACCTTTAGATATTGACGCTCTCCCAACTGAGATATTCCAACTGTTATTTAATAAAAATTAAAATTATTATTAAATAATAATTATATTTCTGATCAATAAAAATAAAAATAGACATTTCATCTTAAAATCTTGTGGTGCGCACGTGACCTTCAGATCTTCATTCTGACGCTCTCCCAACAGAGCTATCCCCGCTGGTTTTTTAGAGAGAGAGAGCAGTGTTGGGATGGCCACGAGACGTGTCGCCAAGGAGTGTCTCAGGTGGATTCATTACAGCTTGTTATGTTAGCTGAAGAATGGCTTATTAAGGGGCGACAGCAAAAGCTACTGGCCTTTTAAGTGCATACATGCAAATGGAAACGGAAGTAAATTTTGGTCTGATTTTAATAAAAATAATAATAATAATAGACATTTCACGACCTTTAGATCTTGACGCTCTCCCTACTGAGATATTCCCCTTGTTGTTTAATAAAAATTAAAATTATTATTAAATAATAATTATATTTCTGATCAATAAAAATAAAAATAGACATTTCATCTTAAAATCTATTGGTGAGCACGTGACCTTCAGATCTTCAGTCTGACCCTCTCCCAACTGAGCTATCCCCGCAGTTCTTTAATAAAAATTAAAATTATTATTAAATAATAATTATATTTTTGGTTAATAAAAATAAAAATAGACATTTCATCTTAAAATCTTGTTGTGAGCGTAAATCGAACACACGATAAATAAACATTTCATCTTAAAATTTTACGGTGAGCATGGATCGAACAAGCGGCCTTCAGATCTTCAGTCTTACACTTTCCCAACTGAGCTATCCCAGCTGGTATTTTAGGGAGAGAGAGCAGCGTTGAGATGGCCACGAGACGTGCCGCCGAAGGGTGTCTCAGGAGGATTCATTACAGCTTGTTATGTTAGTTGAAGTACAGCTTATTAATGTGCCACAACAGTAGCTACTAGACTTTTGCAAATGGAAACGGAAGTAAATTTCGGTCTGATTTTAATAAAAATAAAAAGAAAAATAGATATTTCATATTATAATTTTGCGGTGAGCGTAAATCAAACACACAAATAAAATTATTATTAAATAATAATTATATTTTTGATCAACAAAAATAAAAATAGACATTTAATCTTAAAATCTTGTGGTGAGCACGTGACCTTCATATCTTCAGTCTAACACTATCCCAACTGAGCTATCCCCGCAGTCCATTAATAAAAATTATAATTATTATTAAATAATAATTATATTTTCGGTTAATAAAAATAAAAATGGATATTTCATCTTAAAATCTTGTAGTGAGCAGAAATTGAACACACGATAAATAGACATTTCATTCTAAAATCTTACGTTGACCATGGATCGAACATACGACCTTTAGATCTTCAGTCTATCGCTCTCCTAACTAAACTATCCCCATTAGTTTTTTAGAAAGGGAGAGAATAGTGTTGAGATAGACACGAGACGTGCCGCCGAGGCGTGTCTCAGGAAGATTCATTGCAGATTGTTATGTTAGCTGAAGTTCAGCTTATTAAGGTGCCACAGCAACATCTACTGGACTTTTAAACATGCAAATGAAAACGGAAGTAAATTTCGGTCTGATTTTAATAAAAATAAAAAAAAAAATAGACATTTCATCTTAAAATTTTGCGGTGAGCATAAATCGAACACACGACCTTTAGATCTTGACGCTCTCCCAACTGAGAGATTCCCGTTGTTATTTTATAAAAATTAAAATTATTATTAAATAATAATTATATTTCTAATCAATAAAAATAAAAATAGACATTTGATCTTAAAATCTTGTGGTGAGCACGTGACCTTCAGTTCTTAAGTCTAACACTCTCCCAACTGAGCTATCCCCGCTGTTCTTTAATAAAAATTAAAATTATTATTAAATAATAATTATATTTACGCTTAATAAAAATAAAAATAGATATTTTAATCTTAAAATCTTGTTGTGAGCGTACATCGAACACACGATAAATAGACATTTCATCTTAAAACCATGCGGTGAGTGTGGATCGAAAACGCGACCTTCAGATATTCAGTCTGACGCTCTCCCAACTTAGCTATCCCCGCTAATTTTTTAAATAGAGAGAGCAGTGTTGAGATGGCCACGAGACGTGTCGCCGAGGGGTGTCTCAGGAGGATTCATTACAGCGTGTTATGTTAGCTGAAATACAGCTTATTAAGGTGCCACAGCAACAGCTACTGGACTTTTAAACATGCAAATGAAAACGGAAGTAAATTTCGGTCTGATTTTAATAAAAATAAAAATAGACATTTCATTTTAAAATTTTGCGGTGAGCATAAATCGAACACACGACCTTTAGATCTTCAGTCTATCGCTCTCCCAACTAAACTATCCCCATTAGTTTTTTAGAGAGGGAGAGAGCAGTGTTGAGATGGACACGAGACGTGCCGCCGAGGCGTGTCTCAGGAAGAGTCATTGCAGATTGTTATGTTAGCTGAAGTACAACTTATTAAGGTGCCACAGCAACAGCTACTGGACTTTTAAACATGCAAATGAAAACAGAAGTAAATTTCGGTCTGATTTTAATAAAAATAAAAATAGACATTTCATCTTAAAATTTTGCGGTGAGCATAAATCGAACACACGACCTTTAGATCTTGACGCTCTCCCAACTGAGAGATTCCCGCTGTTATTTTATAAAAATTAAAATTATTATTAAATAATAATTATATTTCTGATCAATAAAAATAAAAATAGACATTTGATCTTAAAATCTTGTGGTGAGCACGTGACCTTCAGTTCTTTAATAAAAATTAAAATTATTATTAAATAATTATTATATTTTTGGTTTATAAAAATAAAAAATAGATATTTCATTTTTAAAATTTGAAGTGAGTGTAAATCAAACACACAAGAAATAGACATTTCATCTTAAAATCTTACGGTTACGTGAATCGAACACGCGAACTTCAAATCTTTTGTCAGATGCACTCCCAACTGAGCTATCCCCGTTGGATTTTTAGAGAGAGAGAGCAATGTTGAGATGGCCACGAGACGCGCCGCCGAGGCGTGTCTCAGGAGGAATCATTACAGCTTGTTATGTTTGCTAAAGTACAACTTATTAAGGTGCCACAACAACCGCTACTGGACTTTTAAGTCACCCATGCAAATGGAAACGGAATTAAATTTCGGTCTAATTTTAATAAAAATAAAAATAAAAAATAGACATTTCATCTTAAAATTTTGCGGGGAGCGTAAATCGAACACACGAACTTTAGATCTTGATGCTCTCCCAACTGAGATATTTCCGATGTTGTTTAATAAAAATTATAATTATTATTAAATAATAATTATATTACTGATCAATAAAAATAAAAATAGACATTTCATCTTAAAATCTTGTGGTGATGACGTGACTTTCAGATCTTCTGTCTGACACTCTCCCAACTGAGCTATCCTCGTTGTTCTTTAATAAAAATTAAAATTATTATTAAATAATAATAATATTTTTGGAACAAATGATAAATAGACATTTCAGCTTAAAATCTTGTGGTGAGCACGAGATTTTCAGATCTTCAATCCGACACTCCCCCAACTGAGCGATAAATAGACATTTCATCTTAAAACCATGCGGTGAGCGTGGATCAAACACGCGACCTTCAGATCTTCAGTCTGACGCTCTCCCAATTGAGCTATCCCCGCTGATTTTTTAAAGAGAGAGAGCAGTGTTGAGATGGCCACGAGACGTGTCGCCGAGGGGTGTCTCAGGAGGATTCATTACAGCGTGTTATGTTAGCTGAAGTATAGCTTATTAAGGTGCCACAACAACAGCTACAGGACTTTTAAGTGCACACATGCAAATGGAAACGGAAGTAAATTTCGGTCTGATTTTAATAAAAGTAAAAATAGACATTTCATCATAAAATTTTACGGTGAGCGTAAATCGAACACACGACGTTTAGATATTGATGCTCTCCCAACTGAGATATTCCCGCTATTATTTAATAAAAATAAAATTATTATTAAATAATAATTATATTTCTGATCAATAAAAATAAAAATAGACATTTCATCTTAAAATCTTGTGGTGCGCACGTGACCTTCAGATCTTCAGTCTGACGCTCTCCCAACTGAGCTATCCCCGCTAGTTTTTTAGAGAGAGAGAGCAGTGTTGAGATAGCCACGAGACGTGTCGCCAAGGCGTGTCTCGGGAGGATTCATTACAGCTTGTTATGTTAGCTGAAGTATGGCTTATTAAGGGGCCACAGCAACAGCTACAGGACTTTTAAGTGCACACATGCAAATGGAAACGGAAGTAAATTTCGGTCTAATTTTAATAAAAATAATAATAAAAATAGACATTTCACAACCTTTAGATCTTGACGCTCTCCCTACTGAGATAATCCTCTTGTTGTTTAATAAAAATTAAAATTATTATTAAATAATAATTATATTTCTGATCAATAAAAATAAAAATAGACATTTCATCTTAAAATCTATTGGTGAGCACGTGACCTTCAGATCTTTAGTCTGACCCTCTCCCAACAGAGCTATCCCCGTAGTTCTTTAATAAAAATTAAAATTATTATTAAATAATAATTATATTTTCGGTTAATAAAAATAAAAATAAAAATAGACATTTCATCTTAAAATCTTATAGTGAGCGTAAATCGAACAAATGACAAATAAACATTTCATCTTAAAATTTTACAGTGAGCATGGATCGAACAAGTAACCTTCAGATCTTCAGTCTTACACTTTCCCAACTGAGCTATCCCAACTGGTTTTTTAGGGAGAGATAGCTGTGTTGAGATGGCCACGAGACGTGCCGCCGAGGTGTGTCTCAGGAGGATTCATTACAGCTTGTTATGTTAGTTGAAGTACAGCTTATTAAGGTGCCACAGCAGTAGCTACTGGACTTTTGCAATTGGAAACAAAAGTAAATTTCGGTCTGATTTTAATAAAAATAAAAAAAAATAGACATTTCATCTTATAATTTTGCGATGAGCGTAAATCGAACACAAATAAAATTATTATTAAATAATAATTATATTTTTTATCAACAAAAATAAAAATAGACATTTAATCTTAAAATCTTATGGTGAGCATGTGACCTTCAGATCTTCAGTCTAACACTATCCCAACTTAGCTATCCCCACAGTTTTTTAATAAAAATTATAATTATTATTAAATAATAATTATATTTTTGGTTAATAAAAATAAAAATAAAAATAGACATTTCATCTTAAAATCTTGTAGTGAGCATAAATCGAACAAACGATAAATAGACATTTCATCTTAAAATCTTACGATGAGCATGGATCGAACACACGACATTTAGATCTTTAATCTACCGCTCTTCCAACTAAGCTATCCCCGTTAGTTTTTTAGAGAGAGAGAGCAATGTTGAGATGGACACGAGACGTTCCGCCGAGGCGTGTCTCAGGAAGATTCATTACAGATTGTTATGTTACCTGAAGTACAGCTTATTAAGGTGCCACAGTAACAGCTACTGGACTTTTAAGTGCACACATGCAAATGGAAAAGGAAGTAAATTTCGGTCTGATTTTAATAAAAATAAAAATAAAAATAGACATTTCTTCTTAAAATTTTGCGGGGAGCGTAAATCGAACACACGAACTTTAGATCTTGATGCTCTCCCAACTAAGATATTTCCGCTGTTGTTTAATAAAAATTATAATTATTATTAAATAATAATTATATTTCTGATCAATAAAAATAAAAATAGACATTTCATCTTAAAATCTTGTGGTGAGCACGTGTTCTTCATATCTTTAGTCTGACACTCTCCGAACTGAGCTATCCCCGCTGTTCTTTAATAAAAATTAAAATTATTATTAAATAATAATTATATTTTTGGTTAATAAAAATAAAAATAAAAATAAAAATAAAAATAAAAATAAAAAAATAGACATTTCATCTTAAAATATTATAGTGAGCGTAAATCGAACACACGATAAATAGACATTTCATCTTAAAATCTTATGGTGAGCGTGGATCGAACACGACTTTCAAATCTTCAGTTTGACACTCTCCCAACTGAGCTATCCCCACTGGTTTTTTAGAGAGAGAGAGGAGTGTTGAGATGGTAACGAGACGTGTCGCCGAGGCGTGTCTCAGGAGGATTCATTATAGCTTGTTATGTTAGCTGAAGTACAGCTTATTAAGGTGTCACAGCAGCAGCTACTGGACTTTTAAGTGCACACATGCAAATGGAAACGAAAGTAAATTTCGGTTTGATTTTAATAAAAATAAAAATAGACATTTCATCTTAAAATTTTGCGGTGGGCATAAATCGAACACACGACCTTTAGATCTTGATGCTCTCCCAACTGAGATATTCCCACTGTTGTTTAATAAAAAATAAAATTATTATTAAATAATAATTATATTTCTGATCAATAAAAATAAAAATAAACATTTCATCTTAAAATCTTGTGGTGAGCACGTGACCTTCAGATCTTCAGTCTGACACTCTCCGAACTAAGCTATCCCCGCTGTTCTTTAATAAAAATTAAAATTATTATTAAATAATAATTATATTTTTGGTTAATAAAAATAAAATTAAAAATAAAAAATATTCATTTCATCTTAAAATCTTGTAGTGAGCGTAAATCGAACACACGATAAATAAACATTTAATCTTAAAATCTTGCGATGAGTGTGGATCAAACTTGCGACCTTCAAATCTTCAGTTTGACACTCTCCCAATTGAGCTATCCCCACTGATTTCTTAGAGAGAGAGAGCAGTGTTGAGATGGCCGCGAGACGTGCCGCCGAGGCGTGTCTTAGGAGGATTCATTACAGCTTGTTATGTTAGCTGAAGTACAGCTTATTAAGGTGCCACAGCAGCAGCTACTAGACTTTTAAGTGCACACATGCTAATGAAAACGGAAGTAAATTTCGGTCTGATTTTAATAAAAATAAAAATAGACATTTCATCTTAAAATTTTGCAGTAAGCATAAATCGAACACACGACCTTTAGATCTTGACGCTCTCCCAACTGAGATATTCCCGCTATTGTTTAATAAAAATTAAAATTATTATTAAATAATAATTATATTTCTAATCAATAAAAATAAAAATAGACATTTCATCTTAAAATCTTGTGGTGTGACCTTCAAATCTTCAGTCTGACACTCTCCCAACTAAGCTATCCCCATTTTTTTCTAATAAAAATTAAAATTACTATTTAATAATAATTTTATTTTCGGATAATAAAAATAAAAATAAATATTTAATTTTAAAATTTTGCGATGAGCGTGGATCGAACACACAACCTTCAAATCTTCAATCTAAAACTCTCCCACTGAACTATCCCTACTTTTTTTTAAAATAATTAAAATTGCTATTAAATAATAATTTTATTTTCGGTCAATAAAAAGAAAAATAAAAATAAACATTTCATCTTAAAATCTTACGCGATCTTCAAATCTTCAGTATGCTCTCCCAACTAAGCTATCTCCGTTGTTCTTTAATAAAAATTAAAATTATTATTAAATAATAATTATATTTTTGATCAATAAAAATTAAAATAGTGAACACGTGACCTTCAGATCTTCAATCTGACACTCTCCCAACTGAGCTATCCCCGTTGTTCTTTAATAAAAATTAAAATTATTATTAAATAATAAATATATTTTCGGTTAATAAAAATAAAAATAGACATTTCATCTTAAAATCTTATAGTGAGCGTAAATCGAACACACGATAAATAGATATTTCATCTTAAAATCTTGCGATAAGTGTGGAACAAACACGCGACCTTCAAATCTTCAGTCTGACGCTCTCCCAACTGAGCTATCCCCGCTGGTTTTTTAGAGAGAGAGAGCAATGTTGACATAGCCACGAGACTTGCCACTGAGGCATGTCTCAGGAGGATTCGTTATAGCTTATTATGTTAGCTGAACTGTAGCTTATTATGGTGCCATAGCAGCAGCTACTGGACTTTTAAGTGCACAATTGCAAATGGAAACGGAAGTAAATTTCGGTCTAATTTTAATAAAAATAAAAATAAAAATACACATTTCATCTAAAAATTTTACGGTGAGCGTAAATCGAACACACGACCTTTAGATCTTAACGCTCTCCCAACTGAGATATTCCCGCTGTTGTTTAATAAAAAATAAAATTATTATTAAATAATAATTTTATTTCTAATCAACAAAAAGAAAAATAGACATTTCATCTTAAAATCTTATAGTGAGCATAAATCAAACACACGATAAATTGACATTTCATCTTAAAATCTTGCGATGAGCGTGGATCGAACACGCGACATTTAGATCATCAGTCAGATACTCTCCCAAATGAGTTATCCCCATTGGTTTTTTAGAGAGAGAGAGCAGTGATGAGATGGCCATGAGACGTGCCGCCGAGGCGTGTCTCAAAAGGATTCATTACAACTTGTTATATTACTGAAGTACAGCTTATTAAGGTGCCACAACAGCAGCTATTGTACTTTTAAGTGCACACATGCAAATGGAAACGGAAGTAAATTTCGGTCTGATTTTAATAAAAGTAAAAATAGACATTTCATCATAAAATTTTACAGTGAGCGTAAATCGAACACACGACCTTCAAATCTTCAGTCTTATGCTCTACCAAATGAGCTATACCCGCTGGTTTTTTAGGGAGAGAGAGCAGTGTTGAGATGGCCACGAGACGTGCCGCCAAGGCGTGTCTCAGGAGGATTCATTACAGCTTGTTATGTTAGCTGAAGTACAGCTTATTAAGGTGCCACATCAGCAGCTACTGGACTTTTAAGTGCACACATGCAAATGGAAACCGAAGTAAATTTCGGTCTGATTTTAATAAAAATAAAAATAAAAAATAGACATTTCATATTAAAATTTTACAGTGAGCATAAATCGAACACACGACCTTTATATCTTGACACTCTCCCAACTAAGATATTTCCGCTGTTGTTTAATAAAAATTAAAATTATTATTAAATAATAATTATATTTCTAATCAATAAAAATAAAAATAGACATTTCATCTTAAAATCTTATGGTGAGCATGTGACCTTCAGATCTTCATTCTGACACTCTCCCAACTGAGCTACCCCCATGTTTTTTAATATCAATTATAATTATTATTAAATAATAATTATATTTTCGGTTAATAAAAATAAAAATAGACATTTCATCTTAAAATCTTATAGTGAGCGTAAATCGAACACACGATAAATAGACATTTCATCTTAAAATCTTGCAATGAGTGTGGATCGAACACGCGACCTTCAGATCTTCGATCAAACGCTCATCGCAAGATTTTATTATTAAATCTTTAGTATGACGCTCTCCCAACTGAGCTATCTCCGTTGTTTTTTAAAAAAACTTAAAATTATTATTAAATAATTATTATATTTTTTATTAATAGAAATAAAAATAAAAATACACATTTCATCTTAAAATCTTGTAGTGAGCATAAATCGAACACACGATAAATAGGCATTTCATCTTAAAATCTTACGATAAGCATGGATCGAACACGAGAACTTCATATCTTTATTCTAACACTATCCCAACTGAGCTATCCCCGCTGGTTTTTTAGAGAGAGAGAGAGCAGTATTGAGATGGCCACAAGACGTGTCGCCGAGGGGTGTCTCAGGAGGATTCATTACAGCATGTTATGTTAGCTGAAGTGCAGCTTTTTAAGGTGCCACAGCAACAGCTACAGGACTTTTTAGTGCACACATGCAAATGGAAACAGAAGTAAATTTTGGTCTGATTTAAATAAAAATAAAAATAAAAATTGACATTTCACGACCTTTAGATCTTGACGCTCTCCCAACTGAGATATTCCCGCTGTTGTTTAATAAAAATTAAAATTATTATTAAATAATAATTATATTTCTGATCAATAAAAATAAAAATTTACATTTAATCTTAAAATCTTGTGGTGAGCACGAGACCTTCAGATCTTCAGTTTGACCCTCTCCCAACTGAGCTATCCCCACAGTTTTTTAATAAAAATTAATATTATTATTAAATAATAATTATATTTTCGGTTAATAAAAATAAATATAAAAATTAAAATAGACATTTCATCTTAAAATTTTATAGTGAGCGTAAATCGAACACACGATAAATAGACATTTCATCTTAAAATCTTACGATGAGCATGGATCAAACACGCGACCTTCAGATCTTCAGTTTTACACTCTCCCAACTGAACTATCCCAGCTGGTTTTTTAGGGAGAGAGACTAGCGTTGAGATGGCCACGAGACGTGCCGCCGAGGCGTGTCAGAAGGATTCATTACAACTTGTTATGTTAGCTGAAGTATAACTTATTAAGGTGCCACAACAGTAGCTACTGGACTTTTAAGTGCACACATGCAAATGGAAACAGAAGTAAATTTCGGTCTAATTTTAATAAAAATAAAAATAGACATTTCATCTTATAATATTGCGGTGAGCATAAATCGAACACACGACCTTTAGATCTTGACGCTCTCCCAACTGAGATATTCCCGTTGTTGTTTAATAAAAATTAAAATTATTATTAAATAATAATTTTATTTCTTATCAATAAAAATAAAAATAGACATTTCATCTTAAAATCTTGTGGTGAGCACGTGACCTTCATATCTTCAGTCTGACACTCTCCCAACTGAGCTATTCCCGTTGGACTTTAATAAAAATTAAAATTATTATTAAATAATAATTATATTTTTGGTTAATAAAAATAAAAATAAAAATAGACATTTCATCTTAAAATTTTGTAGTGAGCATAAATCAAACACACGATAAATAGACATTTCATCTTAAAATCTTATGGTGAGCATGGATCGAATACATGACTATCTTCAGTCTGACGCTCTCCCAACTGAGCTATCCCCGCTGGTTTTTTAGAGAGAGAGAGCAGTGTTGAGATGGCCACGAGACGTGCCACCGAGGCGTGTCTCAAGAGGATTCATTACAACTTGTTATGTTAGCTGAAGTACAGCTTATTAAGGTGCCACAGTAGCAGCTACTGGACTTGTAAGTGCACAGATGCAAATCGAAATGGAAGTAAATTTCGGTCTGATTTTAATAAAAATAAAAATAAAAATAGACATTTCATCTTAAAATTTTACGGTAAGCGTAAATCGAACACACAACCTTTAGATCTTGACGCTTTCCCAACTGAGATATTCCCGCCGTTATTTAATAAAAATTTAAATTATTATTAAATAATAATTTTATTTCTGAACAATAAAAATAAAAATAGGCATTTCATCTTAAAATCTTGTGGTGAGCACATGACCTTCAGATCTTCAGTCTGACACTCTCCCTACTGAACTATCCCCGCTATTCTTTAACAAAAATTAAAATTATTATTAAATAATAATTATATTTTTGGTTAATAAAAATAAAAATAAAAATAGATATTTCATCTTAAAATTTTGAAATGAGCGTAAATCAAACACATGATAAATAGACATTTCATCTTAAAATCTTACGATGAGCGTGGATCGAACACACGACCTTCAAATCTTCTGTCTGACGCTCTCCCAACTAAGCTATCCTCACTGGGATTTTAGAGAGAGAGAGCAGTTTTGAGATGGCCACAAGATGTGCCGCTGAGGCGTGTCTCAGGAGGAATCATTACAGCTTGTTATGTTAGCTGAAGTACAGCTTATTCAGGTGCCACAGCAGAAGCTACAGGACTTTTAAGTGCACACATGCAATTGGAAACGGAAGTAAATTTCGGTCTGAATTTAATAAAAATAAAAATAAAAAATAGACATTTCATCTTAAAATTTTGTGGTGAGCGTAAATCGAACACACGACCTTTAGATCTTAACGCTCTCCCAACTGAGATATTTTCGCTGTTGTTTAATAAAAATTAAAATTATTATTAAATAAATAATTATATTTCTGATCAATAAAAATAAAAATAGACATTTCATCTTAAAATCTTGTGGTGAGCACGTGACCTTCAGATCTTCAGTCTAACACTCTCCTAACTGAGTTCTGCCCACTGTTCTTTAATAAAAATTAAAATTATTATTAAATAATAATTATATTTTTTGTTAATAAAAATAAAAATAAAAATAAACATTTCATCTTAAAATCTTGTTGTGAGCATAAATCGAACACACGATAAATAGACATTTTATCTTAAAATCTTATGGTGAGCGTGGATCGAACACGCGATCTTCAAATCTTCAGTCTGACGCTCTCCCAACTAAACTATCCCCTCTAGTTTTTTAGAGAGAGAGAGCAGTGTTGAGATGGCCACGAGACGTGATGCTGAGGCGTCTTAGGAGGATTCTTTATAGCTTGTTATGTTAACTGAAGTACAGCTTATTAAGCTGCCACAGCAGCAACTACTGGACTTTTAAGTGCACACATGCAAATGGAAACAGAAGTAAATTTCGGTCTGATTTTAATAAAAATAGACATTTCATCTTAAAATTTTGCGGTGAGCGTAAATCGAACACATGACCCTTAAATATTAATGCTCTCCCAACTGAGATATTCCCGCTATTGTTTAATAAAAATTAAAATTATTATTAAATAATAATTATATTTCTTATCAATAAAAATTAAAATAGACATTCATCTTAAAATCTTGTGGTGAGCACGTGACCTTCAGATCTTCAGTCTGACAGTCTCCCAACTGAGCTATCCCCTTTGTTCTTTGATGAAAATTTAAATTTTTATTTAATAATAATTATATTTTCGGTTAATAAAAATAAAAATAACAATAAAAATAAAAAAAGACTTTCATCTTAAAATCTTGTAGTGAGCGTAAATCGAACATACGATAAATAGACATTTCATCTTAAAATCTTGCAGTGAGCGTGGATCGAACGTGACCTTCAAATCTTCAGTCTGACGCTCTCCCAACTGAGCTATCCTCGTTGGATTTTATAAAAATTAAAATTGCTATTAAATAATAATTTTATTTTCGATCAATAAAAATAAAAATAAAAATAAATATTTCATCTTAAAATCTTGTAGTGAGCGTAAATCGAACATACGATAAATAGACATTTCATTTTAAAATCTTGCAATGAGCGTGGATCAAACACTCATTGTGAAGCTCTCCCAACTGAGCTATCCCAACTATTTTTTAAAAAAATTAAAATTGCTATTAAATAAAAATTTTATTTTCGGTCAATAAAAAGAAAAATAAAAATAAACATTTCATCTTAAAATCTTACGCTCTCCCAACTAAGCTATCTCCGTTGTTCTTTAATAAAAATTAAAATTATTATTAAATAATAATTATATTTCTGATAAATAAAAATAAAAATAGTGAGCACGTGACCTTCAGTCTCACACTCTCCCAACTGAGCTATCCCCGTTGTTCTTTAATAAAAATTAAAATTATTATTAAATAATTATTATATTTTCGGTTAATAAAAATAAAAATAGACATTTCATCATAAAATCTTATAATAAAGGTAAATCGAACACACGATAAATAGATATTTCATTTTAAAATCCTGCAATGAGCTTAGATCGAACACACAACCTACAGATCTTTAATCTGATGCTCTCCCAACTGAGATATCACTGCTAGTTTTTTAAAGAGAGAGAGCAGTGTTGAAATGGCCACGAGACTTGCCGCCGAGGCGTGTCTCAGGAGGATTCATTATAGCTTGTTATGTTAGCTGAAGTACAGCTTATTAAGGTGCCACAATAGCAGTTACTGGACTTTTAAGTGCACACATGCAAATGGAAACGGAAGTAAATTTCGGTCTGATTTTAATAAAAATAAAAATAGACATTTCATTTTAAAATTTTGCGATGAGCATAAATCGAATACACGACCTTTAGATCTTGACGCTCTCCCCACTGAGATATTCCTGCTGTTGTTTAATAAAAATTAAAATTATTATTAAATAATAATTATATTTCTGATCAATAAAAATAAAAATAGATATTTCATCTTAAAATCTTGTGGTGAGCACGTGACCTTCAGATCTTTAGTCTGACACTCTCCGAACTGAGCTATCCTCGCTGTTCTTTAATAAAAATTAAAATTATTATTAAATAATAATTATATTTTTGGTTAATAAAAATAAAAATAAAAATAAAAAAAATAGACATTTCATCTTAAAATCTTGTAGTGAGCGTAAATCGAACACACGATAAATAGACATTTCATCTTAAAATCTTACGGTGAGCGTGGATTGAACACGACTTTCAAATCTTCAGTTTGACACTCTCCCAACTGAGCTATCCCCACTGGTTTTTTAGAGAGAGAGCAGTGTTGAGATGGCCACGAGACGTGTCTCAAGAGGATTCATTATAGCTTGTTATGTTAGCTGAAGTACAACTTATTAAGGTGCCACAGCAGCAGCTACTGGACTTTTAAGTGCACACATGCAAATGGAAACGAAAGTAAATTTCGGTTTGATTTTAATAAAAATAAAAATAGACATTTCATCTTAAAATTTTGCGATGGGCATAAATCAAACACACGACCTTTAGATCTTGACGCTCTCCCAACTGAGATATTCCCGCTGTTGTTTAATAAAAATTAAAATTATTATTAAATAATAATTATATTTCTGATCAATAAAATTAAAAATAAACATTTCATCTTAAAATCTTGTGGTGAGCACGTGACCTTCAGATCTTCAGTCTGACACTCTCCGAACTAAGCTATCCCCGCTGTTCTTTAATAAAAATTAAAATTATTATTAAATAATAATTATATTTTTGGTTAATAAAAATAAAAATAAAAATAAAAAAATATTCATTTCATCTTAAAATCTTGTAGCGAGCGTAAATCGAACACACGATAAATAAACATTTAATCTTAAAATCTTGCGGTGAGTGTGGATCAAACACGTGACCTTCAAATCTTTAGTTTGACACTCTCCCAATTGAGTTATCCCCACTGGTTTTTTAGAGAGAGAGAGCAGTGTTGAGATGGCCGCGAGACGTGCCGCCGAGGCGTGTCTTAGGAGGATTCATTACAGCTTGTTATGTTAGCTGAAGTACAGCTTATTAAGGTGCCACAGCAGTAGCTACTGGACTTTTAAGTGCACACATGCAAATGGAAACGGAAGTAAATTTCGGTATGATTTTAATAAAAATAAAAATAGACATTTCATCTTAAAATTTTGCAGTGAGCATAAATCGAACACACGACCTTTAGATCTTGACGCTCTCCCAACTAAGATATTCCCGCTATTGTTTAATAAAAAATTAAAATTATTATTAAATAATAATTATATTTCTAATCAATAAAAATAAAAATAGACATTTCATCTTAAAATCTTGTGGTGCGCAAGTGACCTTCAAATCTTCAGTCTCACACTCTCCCAACTAAGCTATCCCCGTTTTTTTTAATAAAAATTAAAATTACTATTTAATAATAATTTTATTTTCGGATAATAAAAATAAAAATAAATATTTAATCTTAAAATTTTGCGATGAGCATGGATCGAACACGCAACCTTTAGATCTTCAATCTAAAACTCTCCCACTGAACTATCCCTACTATTTTTTTAAATAATTAAAATTGCTATTAAATAATAATTTTATTTTCGGTCAATAAAAGAATAAAAATAAGAATAGATATTTCATCTTAAAATCTTACAATGAGCGTGAATCACACGACCTTTAGATATTCAGACGTTCTTTCAACAGAGCTATTCCCGTTATTCTAATAAAAATTAAAATATTTTTAAATAATAATTATATTTTCGGTCAATAAAAATAAAAATAAAAATAAAAATAGATATTTCATCTTAAAATCTTACCTTCATATCTTCACTCTGACATTCTCCCAACTGAGCTATCCTCGTTATTATTTAATAAAAATTAAAATTATTATTAAATAATAATTATATTTTCGGTTAATAAAAATAAAATTAAAAATAAAAATAGAAATAAAATCTTGAGCGTGGATCGAACACGCAACTCCTCCAGTACTTTACTATTAGCTATCCCCACTGTTCTTTAATATTGTTATATTATTAGATATAAAGAATAATAATAGGTCGTCTTGCTTCTAAACTAATTGCTTTGATGCTGAGATTGCCTGCTGCTGCAAGTGCTTAAAGGATCTCTCACAGCTATCTGTATATACTTCTGCTTCGGTTTGCTAGAATTCTCACAAAAGCATTTAGTAGTTTATTACGTACGTTGCATGAATCTATATAGCATACAGTAATATAAAATACTTGGAATTACTTTGTAAGGCAACATAACTAAGTCTCCTTCACGAGAAGTTAGTTTGAGGGATCTGTTCACCCTGATTTAAGTTGGAAGGTGATTTGGCATCTTAAGTAGCTCCTAAGATCATTTTTTTTTTTTTTTGTATGTTTCAAACATTATCCATTGTCAATAAAATGTTTGTCATCCTTTTTTAAGATTCGCTTTCGATTATTATTATTATTATTATTATTATTATTATTATTATTATTATTATTTTGTCCAATCTTTTTGAAATTCACTTCAACAGATGCTTAAATTTAGATTTCAACTTGAGGCGATTGGACTGAGGAAGGCAGATTCCTCGATAACTCCTCTAGTACTTTACTATTAGCACTATTACCATCTCCTTTTAGTTCTTATGAAACAATCACAATATGCCAAATATCAGGAGAGATGTTCCAAATGCAACCCAACATCTGAGGGCTTGGTTGAAGCTACAAAAGTTGGCTAGATAAGCAACACTACTACTAGTCTTGAATTTGATCCCATTTATTTCCCCTTGTGCCCCTGCAGGTTGAGGTTTATTTATGTTTTCTCATCGAGCATGCTGGAAATGTGGCCTTATGGTTGAGAGGTGTCTGTAGTAGAACCATCCACCCTTGTCTTGGCAGAATCCCATGCTCTCCATGAAGGGGGCTTAAAGCAACTGATTCATTACACTTTTCCTCTTTCCACATTCGCTCTGGTTCGCAGGCTCTCCATTTTGGTATGATGCTTCTCTTACTATTCCTGCCTGTTTGGGCTTCAACCTTCTTCTTGATGAGAGTTTCTCTGATTTCTTCCCTGTCCATTTTATGAGGTCACTCTTGTGCTTGAGAATCCACGTCCAACATCAATCTCTATATGAAATTTACTTGAGACCCACCATCAGTGCTCTTCCGTCTTTCCTGCTCTTAGAGGCTCCATGTTTCATCTCGATGTTGTTTTACTCAGCATCGACTCCCGACCCTTCCATGGTGGATTCACTCACCAAGAAACTCATCACATCTGACTCCATGGATGCTGATCTGTGCAAGCAGTGGCATACGGCATGGAATCAGCATCTCATCGTACGCTTACGGTGAATCGCGATGGACAGAGACATGAAAGCTTCGATCAAGTAAGAACAGGTGGTTGATCCATCGCAACGTATTTACAAGTAATCGATGTTTGATTCTGAGTTGAGTGCTGACTCTCGACAGTGATCCCTCGTTACTTTTTCCATCTCATTTTGTGATGCAAGTATTTGACGTACAACACCCGCCCCGCGACAAGGAAAAGTTGATTTGATTCACAGCCTTCTCGTGTCCATGCAAAAGTTGCCGCGATTGGATTAGGCTCGCTTGGCAGCAGACGTTACCACTGAGAAGCTTTTAG
This sequence comes from Musa schizocarpa, assembly GCA_900464855.2. NCBI lineage: Eukaryota > Viridiplantae > Streptophyta > Magnoliopsida > Zingiberales > Musaceae > Musa > Musa schizocarpa. Next base: position 14,655,231 of record LS990919.1, read on the forward strand.
AACTACACTCGTGCTCGCGGATAAGGTGATGAGTCGATGACAATATATACGAACGATCGTAAATGAGTAGATTTATGCTTCGATATGGATTATGATCTCACATTGATAACTGACAATTTCTTCTCTCTCGGATTTGTTTGTTAGTCAACCCAGATTCCAAATTACCATATCAGACCCAACAAGATTAACAACACTGTAAAAAGATGCAACACACTAAAGTAACAATATGCTCAATGTCCCATTCATTAAGGTAGGCAGCAATATATACATACATACATATATACATACATAAATACATACATATATACATATATAAATACATATATACATATATACATATAAATACATAAATACATATATATATATATATACATATATACATACATATATACATACATATATATATATATACATACATATATACATATACCTATATATATATATACATACATATATATATATACATACATACATATATATATATATACATACATACATATATATATATACATACATATATATATATACATACATACATACATATATATATATATATATATATAGTCCCTTAAGCTCCAATTCTACTGTTACAACGACACAAGTTAGCAAAACCCAATGATTCAAAATAATAATAATAATAGAGAAGGAAACGAAAAAAGGAAAGAAAAGGGTCCTGATGGGCTGAAGCACATCTCAAAAAAATAGCCAACAGTAGTCCTGTTTCATCCATATCCAAAATGATATGAATCTACTATTGTGGTTCATGCCAAAACTCAAGTCATCAAAGCAGCTAAATAATCATCAAAAATCTTCCACCGTAAGAAGAGTTGCATGAGAACTAGTTTGATCTTCTCCAAAAGCAGTTGAAACCATCTTCCTCTTCTCCTGTGATAAAATATTTCCAATGCAGATGGTGCAATTAACATTACAAGTGATGCATGAATGCCTAATATGACTAGCAATAATATGGCTATAGTGATGATGTTGAAAGAACAAAACACATGATTAAGATTTCGAAAATACTGAAAAATACTTCCTAGCCAAATATGGGGTATGGTACATTACCACATGATTATTATCCATTGCTTGATTATCTTCTTTAGATACAAACTACTATCAAAGGATACCATGTTTGATGTCAGTTGGCATGTCTCCAAGTTAGCCTATGCTTGCCTTAGTGAAATGGAATGGTGAAAGGATATCGGTATTCTCCAGAAATAAAGAGTGGACAAAACCTAAAAACTATGTTTTCTTCATTTGATTGTCGTCATATATCACTTCTAAATACAAGGTCAGCGATTGCTTCATCATGATTACACCTAGTCATAGAGGCAACTGGACCTTTGAACTTTGTAAAGGAACATGAATTGCCAATTGGAAAGGCAAGAACCCTACAGGGAAGGGCTATTTACATATATGGAAAAATTTTCAGAATATCATAATTTATGATATTAGCCAATAGTACTATTTTAACCATTTTCAACTATATGAAATTTTAGACTGAATAGGTCTGGCCATAATTAAGTCTATGACTAAAGCAGGTAACAACAACCAGATAATGACAACACTAATGAAGTCTGTAACTGTTTTCCAGAGTTCAAAAACTATGATTAAGGATGCCACAAGAATACCATAGTGATCCAACCATAAGATGTTACAAAAAGAGCAATGTCACAGAAAAAGTTACCTGAAGAGCTAATATTCGACTGTATCTTTAATAGTTATTCAGAAAACAGTCACAGAACGACTCTGCCCAATTCTATGTGCTTGGTCAACTGCTTGATCTTCAGTAGTTGGATTCCACCAAAGATCAAGAAGAATCACATGACAAGCAGCCACCATATTCAGGCCAAGATTCCTGCTTTAAGTGACATGAGCATAACAGTTACCTGAAGAACAATACCAATGTTTATTCTCAAAAAGAAAAAAGAGAAGACAATTAATAACTTGAAAAAAATTAAAGCACAAACTAAAAGCAACCACAGGTACAGAAAAATTTTACAAATTATTTGATTATCGAACCTCCGGGACAGTGTTGAAGTCTTTCACAGCCTTGTCTCATAACATGAGAGGCATTGTCCCATCTAGCCTTCTATACTGTATAAGACATTCATTCAATGAAAGCTCAAGTAAGTCTGGCATGCTGGTCCACTGGGAGAAACAATCGCCTTGGCTGGCATGTCAGAATTTGAGTTTAACAGAGTGGAAGTATGATTCAGAGCATTGGCATCGGACTTGGAACCACATATCATACGATTATGCGCTTCAGAACTAGAGCCGATCTAATTTTGGAAGAGATGTAACAACTATGGACAATCGATCCATCATCAAACGAACAACTAGTCGAAGCTTCATCATCAAAATTGTCAGATATACAACTTTTTAATGTACTTGGGAGAAAATGGAATCAGTACCAAGTACATCTCGACAACCAGGTGCAGGACACAAGTTCTCATCACCAGTTAAACGCTCAGATATACACTGATAGCAGAAAACATGCCCACACATTGCCACAACAGCATCCTCTGGTGGGTCCTACATAAGCATCATGTGATTAGATTTCAGGACAACTAGAAAAAAAATCAATTAAACATGTAAAAAAGGCTGCAGTTTTTTTCTTTTCCTTTTTTGGTAAGGCTGCATATGTTGACCTAATGGGAGCCTTGTGCACTAGGCCATCCTTATTTATTAGATGCTTATACTTGCCACCAGGATGTGAAATCATGAAAACACAATACGACACAAATTACCAGCAGCATAGATGTGTTTGTTAAATGATTATGAAACATAATTCATTGTCATTAAAAATTTGACTTGGTACTAATATCATGATATTTGATGCACTAAAGACAGGCAGCATACATAAACTGAATCTGTCAGAAAGTCAGAAAAGACAAAGCTAATGATAATATAAACACTCTTCAGCAACCAATTCAAACTGACAATAAAAAACCTTTATGCAAGTCTAGTTGGAAGGAGCTAATGATACGAAAGGCAATAAAGCATATATATATCCGCAAGTGCTCCACAATTCCATGCATGATATATTCTGCAACTCAAATGTCATATATCTTTGTTCATTGTAAATTCTGCAATCTCAGGCATCATGAACACACAAAAGACTACGCAATATAAATCAATTTAACAATCCCACAACAAGAAATGTCCTAAGTTGCTCACAGAAAGCCATCAAAGAAGTCCTCATGCCCTTTCACCTATAGTATGCAAAACACCAAATTCTGACACCTGCCTAGTCCAAGGAATTCCTAATCTCTGGTTGTATCAAAGCAAACTAATTTATACCTTTGGAATGAGCAAATATGCAAAAGTTAAACATAAATGACTAGTTTAGCCCCACTTTATATATTACCTCCTGACATGGTTTCAGAGTGAATAAAAAAAATCAAACATGACAACCTGCAGTACCACTAGAGAAGGAACGGCCAAAGAATAAAACCAGACTGAAGATGATTGAAAGGTATTTCTTTTGTTTTCATGCTGGTTTCTTGGTTCCTTCCTGTTCTGGCAGTACATCGGTACGCTATGCCAGTCACTTGACAAAGCCCAAACTATCATGTCATTGTAACTTGATTTCTTTGTCTAGAATAAACTTTTCTGAAATCCTTTGTAAAGCTAGATGATTCTCCATCATTCTCTCCCGGTGGAAAAGAATTCAACCCCGAAGAGTGATCTGCAAGGTTCTGGTCCAATAAGTCCGGTGCAAAGTCACGAAATTCCTCCTAAGTAATCCAAGTGGCATAAAAAGCTCGACGATCACACTACTTGATAAGAAAGTGTTGAGCAATGCTAGTAGCAAATGTGACAAGGTAATCATAAAGAATGACCTCTACATCATCCCTGTGTTGTAAGAGAATCAATGCTTTTGGAGGATTGTCACCTGTACGAATACAAGTAGACAGTGGAGTCTCGAAAGTACCATAATATAGAGTTAAATCATCCACATTGAAAACTAGATTAATATTTAAGTCGGAAGGCAAATCGAGCATATATACATTAGATCCCAGTTTTTGGATAATGGGAAAAGGACCAATGGCTCAGGCATGTAACTTTTTGAATGTGATTTTAGGGAATATCTCAGGGTGAACGCAAACTAAGACATAATAGCCTACTTGAAACTCTTGACTTCTACGATATGCATTAGCAGCAAGTTTATAACTTTCATTACTTAGGATAAATTTACATTGAATCTCAGCATGCAAATCATGAATATGTTGAGCAAAGGAGTGGATTGGTTCTGAGGCATAATAGTCAAATGGAGGGGGTGCAAGATCAATGACATGTTAGATTTTTTGTAAGGGTGGCAGCTCGCTAGGTAATTCTGACAGTATAATATTAGAAAATTTATCTACTAAGGATTTAACCTTAAGAGTTAGGTCAAGAATAGTGCATGGGCTAGGAATTTCTCTAGCAATAATGATGACATAAGATTTGTTGTCTAGGCTTTCTATTTCAAAATATTTAGGAGACTTAGAGAGTTCCTCATTTATCCTTTTCTAATGGTTTTGCCAGTTGAAGGATGATGTGATGTTTTTGCCTTTATATTGAAAGGCATAGGTGTTTCTCTTCCATGACTGTGAGCTGCCACCCTTTGTAAGTGAAGTCCCTTGGTGGTTGGGGCTTGTGAAAGAGACTTGGGAGTTTCTAATTTATCCTTCTCTGATGGTTTTGCTGGTCACGGGATAATTGCCTTGGTATTGAAAGACAAGTGTTTTCTCTTCCATGATTGGTAACATCAACGTTATACAACCAAGGTTGACCTAAAAGAATGCGGGCAACATCCATTGGTAAGATGTCACAGTAAATCTCATCCTGGTAATCGCCCATTTTGATTGGTACTAGGCATCTTTCAATCATGGGTAAAGTGGTTCAGTCAACCCAGGCTACTTTTAATTGGGTCGGATGTGACTCTACCTTAAGGTTTAGTCTCTTGATAGTAAATTTTGAAACTATGTTCATAGTGCTACCCCCATCTATAATCAATTTACAAGTTCTTTCCCTACTTCAGATGAAAGTATAGAGTATACTTATCCTCTTCTATTCATTAGAATTACTAGCAGTAGAGAGAATAATGCGGACAACATTATTATGGGCATCTTCAATTTCTAGTTCGTTTTCATTACTTGAGTAGGCTTCGAGTTCAACCACTTGGTCTGCTTCCTCAATTTGATTATCTGATTCTTATTTTAAGGTAAGCGTATATTGAGGACAACAAAAGGAAATGTGACTTCTATTATAACAATAATGACATTGGATTAAAGACGAACTATTTCGAGAATCAGTAGTTGAATGAATTGGACGATTCATGGTTGGGCTAGGATTGTTGCTAATAGTGGGGATTTTTGACTTGACAGAGCCATTACCTGGGGCAGATTAGGAAATAGTTCTATTGTCGAGAGACTAATAAGATGCTCGACGAATTAGATAAAGTTTGATGTACTTCTCAATCTCAAGGGCTTGTCGGAAAGCTTCCTCCATGGTGCCGGGAGAACTAAGGGAGACTTCCCCTTGGATGTCAAACATCAACCCATCAACAAATCTTTGAACAGTGATGATTTGGTCCTCTTCTATTTCATACCTAAATAAAAGTTCCTCAAATTGGGCTAAATACTCTGCCACACTAGAATTCAAACTATTTAAGGTTTAACAATTGTTCAACTAGTTGGCTTCGAAAGTAGGTTGGTAAATATTTTTCGTAAGTTTTTGTTTCATGACTTCCCATTGAGTGACGAGCAGCTCTCAATGGTGTTCGAGACTACATTGGACATGTTGTCAATAATTCTAAGCGGATCCTACTAGTTTCATTTTTGCAAATCACATGTTCAATATCAATCATTCCATACCACTCAAAGTAGTCTTCCATGTTGTCTGACCAATCAACAAACACATTTGGGTCAAACCTACCATCAAAGTTTGACACATCCATTTTGACTCTTCTAGCCATTTTTGCTAGATTGTCAACAAACCGAACTCATTGGCCCATTACATGGGTTTGTGGAATTCTAGTAGGATCTAGGAATTCATTGTTAAGGTCAAAAGCTTAATTATTAGGAATTGTTGGAGCATGATTGTGAACAGGTGCCCTATAGGTGGATCTAGGAATTGTTCAAACTAGGGCTTGGGGAGTAGGTAAAATTCCTTGATTTTAAGATATGGATTGTGGAGAATGAACATGTTGCCTAACCAACTCATCAACTTCCTCATTCATCGGTTGTTTTTTAAGATGTTAGAGAGCTCTTAGGACTTGAGTCATTTGGTCACATAACTGGTCCAACATTATATTATTATATGCTAGCTGGGTCCTAAGGGTGTCTACCTCACTCTATTGGTTTAGAAATTCATCAAGGTATGCAATACCGTATCGTACTGGTATTTCGAGGTTGGCTCGGTACGGTACCGGCGTACCGAACGGTACACCAGGGCTTACCGAGTGATTTCCTCTTACTGTAGCACTGTAGCATGGTTTGTTCGGTAACAGGTGGTTCGCATACCGGTATGCCGTCGAATCGGTACGTACCACCCGTACCGGACGGTACCATTCGAAATTGCATACCATGATGCTATCGACAAATTACCTTTTGGTAATGAATGCATAAGGTGGAAATGTAATGTTTCAGATGGTTCTTACTTTTTTTCGTCACTTTTTATTTTTATTTTTATTATTTTTTTGGATAATTTTTTAGGGTTCAAATTTTAGTGATACTGAAGTTATAGCTAAAGGGGAGAGAGAGGATGATAAATTAAAACAAAGGAGAAAATGGGGGGAGAAGCAATGAAAACCATGATCTAATGAAATATATGATTTTTCTTTTTGACATTGACAACTATATGGTCCACCAATTGCATAGGGACAATCACTTCAAAGTCTAACTCCATATGCAAAGGGCTGACATTGGAAGTGCAAGGATCTTTTAGTGTTGGTTGAAGCTTTTGCTACTAGTTGGAACCCAATGGGGTACAGGGCAAGTTTCTTGATGGGCTCTAATATCAAATTGATATAAAACAAAGCAAGGAAGTAGAGAGAAAGAGAGGGGAAGAGAAAGAAATAGAAGTGTAAGATAAGAGATTAAAGAGGAGAGAGAGAGGAATAAGATTAGAGATTATAGAAGAGAGAAAGAAAAGAGTCGGATTAGAGATTAGAGAGGAGTGAGAGACTAGAAGAGAGAAGATACAATTCTTTTCATTCAAATCTAAAGTATTTGATCCATTAATAAGTTTAGGAGCCATGGTACAATTAATGAAGACAATGATTCCCAAAAGTAATCTCCTAGGGAATTAGTATATAATTTAGAAATCCAAAATATGACTTCTATGATACCTAAATAATAAATGAGTGCACTTAATACAAAAAGAGTCCCTATAAAGACCAAAAGACTTTTCAATTTTTTATATAACTCTTAGAATTTCTGAGCTAACTAATTGATGACGTTTTGTTGATTTCTTTGTCTAGAATATTTTTTTCTGAAATCCTTTGTAAAGATAGATGATTTTTCATTACTAAGAAGAAAAGTGCAAAAGAAGACTGTAACATGAGATCACTTACACTGCACACAGCACAAATGGCTAAAGAACCTTCCAACTGATTAAGTAGATTGATCATCATCTCCCTAGGAAGTTGCCTTGCCATATCAAACGAATATTTTGCGGGTCCGAGTTAAATCCTTTGACAAGAAGGGGATGATCACAAGCCTGCTGAAGTCGCAAAAGCAATAACAAAATGCTCGCATAGTTTTGTTTCAAGGTCCCAGCAGCAGCATATGCCTGTCAACAGTCTCAACTTAATAAGTTGCACATACTTATAATGTAAGGAACAATTAATACCAAAGGGCAACAAAAAAATTTTCACCAAGCGGAATATAGTTTTTTGCTACAATCTATGTATGAAATGATGTTTTATCTATTAGAAAGGTGAATTGGTATATTTTAGATAAAAAAGGAGGAAGATATGAACTTCATGGTGGTTGTTAGGATGAACAAAAGCAACAAAAAGTTTTTCACCAAGCAAAACATAATTGTTTGCTTCAAATGATGTTTTATCTATTAGAAAGGTGAGAAAATATGATCAAAAAGGAGGAAGATATGACCAGGCTAAGTACTTCTCGACATATATTTTTTAAGAAGAAACTATAAGCCCAATTATTTGATTTCAACCAAAAAACTTTCCAATTTTAAGAAAATAAAATATGGCCTATAAAACAACATCCTTCAATTGTGGCTTTTATAATGACTCTAACTAAGTCAATTTCTTAAAAGTTCAACAATCTACAGGCCCAAAGCAGTCAAACAATCATTTGCTTCCAGTTTCATCAGTTTGTATGTATTCAAATTAACTACAAAGACCTGTCAAAACTTTTTTAACCATGTAAAAATTCTACACTTAAAATTACTTGGATTTGGATTCCAAAGGGCATTTGCTGCATGACCAAGGAAACAAGAAGGAGATTCCCCTTTCATGGTTGTTGAAGAATCAAAATATGTTATAATTAAATTTTAAACCAGTCTAGTATGATTTAGGATTGTTATCCCACTCTAAAGTCTAAACAACATTAAAAATTATAGGATACTAGACAGTTTCTGCTATTTAGAATGTTACAATTATATAGGAAAAATACAGGTGCTTGAGCAATAATATTCAATAAGCCAAGAACCAAAATCAAATTACAATGAAACAGGAACAAATAACTGGATTTTACATTTTGTTAAAAAATGGAAGCATGCACAACTTGTGCATGTACAGTTTACCTAGCATTTGTAAATGTTTACTAAATAGAACTTAACGATGTCCTTGTGATTTAAATTAGGACAAATTTATTTTCATAGTACATTACTGATACAAGTCAATTATGTGTGTGACCTGATGTTTTTTGGGATATATTCACTATTAACTTTTCTCACTGTCAGGTTCAAAACTAAACTTAGCAGAACAGAAACATTTTATTTTCAGCTCACACGTGAAAAGAGGACCAACACACCATCATTTTTTTTTCATTACTTAATGCAAATGCACTCAAAATATATAAAACGCAGCAGAAAGCTATCTTGTTTGCCTACAAATTTAAAGTTGGCATTATAGCCCAACCATCAAAAGCAAATCATATTCTCTTTTACTGAAACCTCAACAGTATATAGTCCGGAAAATAGCTTTTTCCTATTGAGTAAACATGACAATAGCCGAACTTTCTATATGGTAAACACCTTGAACTGTTGGCATGAATCCACCTCCGGATTTAAATAAAATTCTCATTCCTCCTGAGAAAAATCTACCTTTTTCAAGCAAATTGATTTTGGAGGTAACTTAAGAATCTGCTCCCCGTCAATAAGTGTGCCTGCCAGAAACAGTTGGCAGCAGGTCAATATCGAAAAGCCACAGTGGTCCAACACAAAATAATATACTTAGATAACCTATTTTTATTCTTTCAGGGCAACGAAAAGGCAAAATATCATCCACACTCATTTTATTGAAAAATTGAAAGGCTTATAAAAAAAAGAGAAGGGAAAAAGAAGGCTACGAAAGAAAAACATGGTTTACATTAAAGGAAAAACTACATAACACAACTATTAAGGCAATTACCACTGTAAAATGGCAAAAGAGATGCTTCACAGAATAACAGAAAACAGAATGATGACTTGATTGTGCACACATGTTCAACTTAAAGAACAATTAGCACAAAAATATTGTAATATCGTTCCCAAAAATTAAACGAAACTTGATTTAGAGTACAACAGAATTATGTAAACAAATCTTGATGGTACAAAAGCGTATATACTTTTTTACGCTCTATGGTTAACTGCTTCTGTGAAGTATCCCAATAAGCCAAATTTGCTCCTGGAAAGGAAAAGGTTTTTTTGACAATATATTTTTGCGTCAATGCATCATCTTGGTTAAAACTTGTGTTGAGCATAAAGTTGGCATCATTGGTCACCATTCCATCTTTACACTATGAATCTAATTATTACATTCCCATCAAAACTATACAGTGTCCGATAACAGAAAAGCAAAGAAGCGCCGGCACTTGAAGTTGTTCCTCCATTTTTCACTCATACAAAAACCTTACATCAGGATTTAGTGTCCAAAATTGGACCCAATGTCCAACTTCTACACATATGCTACATCTAGATGTCTATATAGGCCTTCTTGGTTATGAGCAAAACCATGGGTCCAATGAATAGGGAAGGCAACCAAACTTGACATTTCACTATAGGTGGGAATGTCACAAGATTTAAATATTGTCACAAATAACATACATGAAGATCAAACTAAAAATCAATAACATCAGCAACCCTCTTCTTAGGAGTAAACCACATAATTTTCAACTAATATCCAGAAAGTAGATGAAAACAATTTTCAAATGTCTGATTACAGAATGCTACTTAGATACAGATGAGTAACTACCTATTCTCGAATTACAAACAAGTTTGATTGCTTATAAACAAATGTAACACATGAAGGTATTTTACTACCGGAATGTACCAAAATTGACATATAGTACAACTTTGGAGTACATGTCAAATTGTATTCCATGAAAAACATTGATTCCAAGGATCATCATAAAATTCAGCATTCATCAAGACTATACTCAGAAGTTAAAGTTCATACCACATATTCCCAGGTCACTTGCTCAACCTTTTGTAACACCTGAACCAAGAGTTGAAATTTCAGTAAATTCCATTACTGCTGAATTAAACTTAATGAGTCAACTGGCTAGCAATACCCAAAAAGAGGGGCATCAGTGCAACCACCTTTTCTTTGATTTCGCCAAAGGATTGTATAGCGGAAGAAAACACATGGGAAGAGGAACGGAACACTAGACATGTTTTCTTTTGGTCTTTAACATAGATCGCTTGGTGCAAGGCAATGACTGACAGCAGCCATGCCACTGAAACTTGAATACTTCAACTAAATCCTATCAGTCTGATGAAGTCAAGCAATTTAGACCAAGTTTAATTGAATCAAATTATCTCTGTTCATCCTAAGAGCTAAATGGTACAAAGGGATAAAAGAAACTAACCCTGAAACAGTTATTAAGCACAACAACTGGGCACTTTTTTTGCTGATCTATACTGATCTATCAATTCCAGTTAAGGGAAAACAAATTGTTGCTAGCCAGGGAAAACAAATTTTAAATGATTAAAATACCTTTCGTGCGATGAAGAAGTAAAGCGCTTTCAGGACAACCTGAAGTTTCCTATATCCACTGCTTGTATTTCTAGATATTGGATATTTTATAGAAGCACAGAAGGAACTATAGACAGATTAAGGGTCATACTTGAGGAAGCAGAAATAACTGTAAAGATCATCAATTGCATTCTGCGTGGGCGTTCCCAATAAACATCATCTTCTTTTGGCTCGAAGACCACAGAAGGCTCTGGCCACTTGAATTCTGTGATTCTTTATGGTTTGAAATTCATCTAATATATAACTCTAAACCAACCTGACTCTAGCAAGAGGGCCACTGTCAACATCGAGATGTGAATCTTTTGATCTTTTCCCTCTTTTCTTCACCTTGTTCTGTACACTGGAAGGTCTGCCTCCTCTTCTTGTTCAATGAGAACTCTGAAGATAACCCATACTTGTCGAGGCTTTTTCTGCTCTCCCTCATCATCATCAGCCATATGCTGTTTTGGCACTTCCGGCCTCGCCTCTCGACCGACAGCAATCTTCTCATTCTCTCTCTGATTCTTCCCACCCACCCACCCCTCTTCTTTCTTCCCCTTGTCCGCTCCATGTATCTCCTCCTCGCTAACCAGTGTCCTAATAAACACGTTTAACGAACCAATCTAACATCTTAACAGGCTTATTATTGACGATCCTTTTTATTATTGGTAATCACGTTAAATAATAACAAAATATAATTTTATTAAAGATAAATCCTCAATTACCAATCGATGCGATGAAGTGGCATCAGATTGTAAATAGTGAAAGAAAAAAAAAACAAATATTTATGTTTATTTTACATAATGGTAATTTTAGATTATTAAAAAAATTAAATGATAACGTAAATAGTAAAAAATAATAATAATTTAATTATATTCTAAATTACAAAAATATTTATGTCGGTCACCAAATGTTCAACTTAGGTCCCTTGGTATTTACACATACCGACCGATATCACTTAATTCGTATATTCATGCACTAGAATCTTCTATCCTAAGTTGATGGCAAATCATATAACTCTAGTCTGATGTCATAAATGGTCCATCATGACTATGGGTCGGGTTGACTTGTGTTTGACCTCCTCAGTCTCGAGTTAACCCAATCCCTGGATGAGGCGTGACACTAATAGAACTTTGGATGCTTGTTTGAAGATCCAAAAAAAAAGTCAATGTGCTTTTGTTAATTCTTAAAACTCCTTTTCTTTTTCTTAAGCTCACTGAGATGTGTCAGATTTTAAATTTAACTTGCACAAAGTATCAAGATTCATGTTTGCCATTGCAATATTGATAATTTCCTACGTATACTGAAATATTCTGAGTTTTGTGTAGACTACTTTGGGGGAGTATATACAACACCTATGTTGTTATGGGATATTTCGAAACTTGGCGTGGATACAGATAGATGAAACTACTGCTTTTCTGCCATCTTTCTGTGGAACTTATTTTTGGCTGATATTTTTTAGCTGCAGATGAATGAGAGAGGTGTTGGATGTTTCTCGTTGATTCATTCGGTAAACGAACGATGGATCCGCAAAAATTTGTTCTCTTATCTTATGGATCTGACTCAAAAAAGTATTCCTGGAGCTGTCTCTTCTCTCTGCTGATGCCCTCTTCTGCTCATACCAATCGTCGTGTCGTCTGCTCTTTGCTCGAATCTTGTTAGCTGATCATTGTCGGCCACGGTTATGGGATCCCTCGTGATGTGTAATCTGTACAGGACTTTGGCTGTGTAATGTGAACTTGTTTTTCGTCCAAAAACTTTAAACGTCACCATTACCAATAAGAACGAACACAAGTTTGCCAAGGATCTAATCTTCTCTATTCTACAATTTCTCCCGGGAAATCCTGGTGTGGTGTCTGCCACAGCGCAGAAGTCGAAGCTGGAGCTCGCATTCCAAGCCTCCATTTGCTTTCACTCTCTTCTCCAACCCAATCAATAAATCAAACGAGTCGAGAAACCGGAAGAACCCAGACCGATTGGTTCTGTCTCTCCACATTTAACTTGCTCTATCGCTATATATATATATATATATATATATATATATATATATATATATACATAAAACAGAAGCAAAGCCCCGCGGAAAGGTCGCTCGTCACTTTGAGCCGCCTTTTGGTCTTCTCTCATGACGTCGGAGTCATGGTTGGTGGAGAGGGCGAGGGAGGAGCTTGAAAAACTGGAATCCCTGCATCCCACCCGATTCAAGTATCTCAAGCTCGAGCTCAAGTCCCTCATCTCCCAACCCCACTCCTATGTTGTTGCTGTTGACGAGGATAGCTCAAGGCCTCCTCCTACCACTTCTCCTGCTCCCACGCAAGGTTTCTTGCCCTTTCTCCCAGATATATATATATATATATATATATATATATATATATATTGGTTTGTCTATTAATTTTTGTTTTTCAGTGTCGTCTAATCGGAAGAGGAAGACTGGGCGGAGTGACAATGATGAGGATGAGCAGGCGGAGCAGCGTCAGAAGAAGCAGGTGCAGAAGCCATTGTCGGCATCAGGACGAAGGGGCGGTGGCGGGGGCTGTATGAAGAGTGAGAGCAGCGGGGAGATGGCCATGAGACGCGCCGAGGCGTGCCTCAGGAGGATTCAACAGCTTAAGCACAGCTTGTTTTGTTAGCTCAAGCAAATCTTGTTAAGGTGCCACACACAGCAGCAGCTACCCGACGATTGATTATATACGCACACATGCGAATGGATGGAGTTTTGGTGCGGACTCGGACCCTTTAATCTCACTCTGGTAGCATATCTCATATATGTGATCATATATGACCAAGAAACTGTTAAGGTAAAAATTAGTGAGCGAGGGATATTGACACGTTTAAAAGCTTATTTCTAGTTAGCTAAAAAAGGCTTTATTTTTCAAATTTACTTGAGCTAATTGTATTTTGAAATTTTTTTATAAATTTTTAATATTTAAAATTAAAAAAATATTGTTAATATGACTCTCTTTCAACTGAGGTATCCTCGCGGATAATTATTATAATTTTATAAATTATTTATTTTTTATGATAATTTGTAGAATATTGATAGGAGGACTCTCACTTGTTTATCTATCTCGTTATAGAGGTTTAATCGAGAACAATTTGTTTATGGACATAAATTGAATCTGTCTCACTTCAACATAGTATTCCAAGATGGATTGCTGCTATTGTATCAAAACCCCCTAGGGAAAAAAATCGTTTTGTGGTTTATGAAATTGCATGAATCTATACAGAATATAGTAACACAAAATTCTCGGACACTTTGAACCTTGAGATTACCTCGTAAGACACCCTAACCAAGCCTCCTTTAGGAGAAAGGCTAATTCGAGGGATCTGTCACTGTGGAATGCAATCTTCTCATGGGAAAGAAAGAAAGAGTAACCCTGACAGATAGCATCGGAGGGCAGGGCCTTCAGCAGAGAAAGATCGTTTGAAGACCCTCTCAACCCCTCCTGCTTGAGGAGTCCTTGTTCCCATGCTCGACTTTCCATTCCATAGTTTCAGAGATTTTTGGGCCCAATGTCACCGAATTCCAAGTATTAAGGATCAGTCATCGCAGCAGATTCAATACATAGGAAGGAGTGTTTTTGTTCATGAAGGTGAAGGTCGGTGATTACTGTGTTCTTGATGCCCTCTGCCTGTTCGACCGGTCAAAAATCGAGTCTTCTTCTGCAATCAGAAGCACCATGATATGTAGATCTGACAGCTATAGAGATTATATTTTTCTTTTTAAAATAAATAAATAAATATATATATATATATTTATTATATTAAATGAATTCGAACGTAACACCTATCATTTTGTGCAACGATGAACTAAACTGAGACTTGAAAAACTGAAAAAGGCCTGGTCTTTTGCTCTACGGTGGGAAGAACTGCATTAACTGGGTTGGGTTGCATCAAGTGGTCAACAGGCACAGAAACAGAAGCAGGTTTTCCTGGCGATTCCTCTGCAGCATTAGTGACAGAGCTCATTGGAATTTCAAATGACATGGTCATCGTGCAGGCTCTCCATTTTGGAATGATGCCTCTCGTACTCTTCTTCTTGGCTAATTGGGCTTCGAGTCTCTCGAGAGTTTCTCTGTCTGGTTTCTTCCCTTCCTTGCTTTTAAGAGCAGGCAAGAAGGAAGAGAACTGATGATGCATACATATCAAGTAAACTTCATAACCACAAGTGTCCTTTTTATAAGTCGTTAATCGGTACTCTTTCCTTCTTGCCTGCTCTTAAAAGCACCATGTTTCATGTAATTGTTGGACAGGATCCTTGCATATTGTGTTCACTCATCAAGAGAGTCATCACATCAAATTAATTTCAGGGTTCGACTCTCTGCAAGTGGATACTCATCTTTTTAATGAAGCGGCCTACTCTCATCACATGCAGCACTGACTCAGCATGTCATTACAGCAAATTACGAAAGGTTCAATCAAGTAAAAGCAGGTGGTTGATCCATTACAATTCATTTCTAAGTAATTGATGTTGGTGAAGTAAAAGAGCAGATTCTGAGTTAGTTCAGTGCTGACTCTAACAATGATCTGGGAGTCTATTTGATTTGATTCACAGCCTTCTCGTTTCCACGGGGAACAGTTCAGTTGCCGACAGGGATGCGGTGGTGGATTAGACCCGCTTGGTAGCAGAGATTACCACTGAGAAGCTTTTAGAACACGTGCTCTGCGGATAAAGTGATGATATGCTCAACGTCCCATTCATGAAGGCAGCACAGTATATTAATATTTATATATATATATATATATATTTACAGTCCCTTATGCTCCATCATTTCTTGGACTCTACTGTTACAACTACACAAGTTAGCATCAACCTATAATTTAAAACAAAAGGAAGCGAGAAAAAAAAAAAAAAAAAAAAGAAAAAAAAAAGGGTCAGTCCTGATGGAATGGAGCACATCTCAAAAAATTAGCCAACAATCCTATTCATTCACATCCAAAAAGATATGAATCAACTACTACTATGATTCATGCAAAAACTCAGTCGTCAAAGCAGTTAAATAACCGCCTAAGATCTTCCACCGTGAGACGAGTTGCATGAGAACTAGTTTGATCTTCTCCGAAAGCAGTAGAAACCATCTTCCTCTTCTCCTCCTGGATAAAACATATTTCCAATGCAGATGGTGCAATTAACGTTATAAATGATGCATGACTTTGAATGACTATAGCAATAATATGACTATAGAGATGAAGTTGAAAGAACAAAACAAGATTAAGATTTCAAATATACTGAAAAATACTTCCTAGTCAAATATGGGATATATGGTACATTACCACATGATTATCAACCATTGCTTGGATTATCTTCTTTAGATACAAAGTACTACCAAATGATACCATGTTTGATGTTGGTTTGACCATTGTTTAAAAATAGCATGTCTACAACGTCAGCGGTAGCTTCATCATGATTACGCCTAGTCATACAGGCAACTGGACCTTTAAACCTTGTAAAGGAACATAAATTGCCAATTGGAAAAGCAAGAACCCTATGGGGAAGGTCTATTTACATTCATCCAAGACCCTACATACATGGAAAAAATTTTCAGAATATCACAATTTATGATATTAGCAAATAGTACTCTTACAATCATTTTCAGCAATATGAAATTTTAGATTGAACAGGTCTGTGCATTATTAGCATTAACACAAGCAGAACAATGGGTCAGAGTGTGAAGACTGAATTAGCATTAAGTCAACTAAGAATGAATTTCCCCTATTTTTCTGGGATTAACTAAATTTGGCATCTTATTGTTCCACATTAACCTTGCATCCACTCAGTAAGCAAATTAACTTATTAGCTATGTGAACCAACTAAAGCAGGTAATAACAATCAGATAAAGACACGACTTACGAAGTCTACAACTGTTTTCCAGAGTTCCAAATTTTGATTCTTCAGGTCACATGCTCCATAATTTAATTTAAGAGTCTGTGATTAACGATGACACAAGAGAATACCATAATGATCCAACCATAAAATGCTGCAAAAAAAATGACATCACAAAAAAGTTACCTGAAGAGCTAGTATCCGATCTTCGACTGTATCTTTAATAGTTATTCGGGAAACAGTCACAGGACGAGTCTGCCCAATTCTATGCGCTCGGTCAACTGCTTGATCTTCAGTAGTTGGATTCCACCAAAGATCAAGAAGAATTACATGACAAGCAGCCACCATATTCAGGCCAAGGCTTCCTGCTTTAAGTGACATGAGCATAACAGTTACCTGAAGAACAATACCGATGTTTATTTTCCAAAAATGAAAAAGAAGAGAAACCAACAACTTGAAAATATTAAAGCACAAACTAAAATCAACCACAAGTACAGAAAAATTATATAAATTATTTGATTATCGAACCTCTGGATCAGTGTTGAAGTCTTTCACAGCCTTGTCTCGTAACATGAGAGACATTGTCCCATCTAGCCTTCGATACTGTATAAGACACTCATTCAATGAAAGCTCAAGTAAGTCGAGCATGCTGGTCCACTGGGAGAAAACAATAGCCTTGGCTGGCATGTCAGCATTTGAGTTTAACAGAGTGGAAATATAATCAGAAGCATTGGCATCGGACTTGGAACCACATATCATGAGATTATGTACTTCAGAACTTGGACAAGAGATTGACTTTAGTATATCTAGAGCTGCTCTAATTTTGGAAGAGATGTAACCACTATGGACAATTGATCCATCATCAAATGAACAACTAGTCGAAGCTTCATCATCAAAATTGTCAGATATACAACTTTTTAATGTACTTCGGGAGAAAATGGACTCAGTACCAAGTACATCTCGACAACCAGGTGCAGGACACAAGTTCTCATCACCAGTTAAACGCTCAGATATACACTGATAGCAGAAAACATGCCCACACATTGCCACAACAGCATCCTCTGGTGGGTCCTACATAAGCACAATGTGATTAAGTTTCAGAACAACTACAAAAAAAGATCAATTAAACATGTAAAAAAGGATGCAGTTTTTTTCTTTTTCTTTTTTTTGGTAAGGTTGCATATGTTGACCTAATGGGAGCCTTGTGCACCAGGCCGTCCTTAATTATTAAATGCTTATACTTACCACCAGAATATGAAATCATGAAAACACATTATGACACAAATTACCAGCAGCATAGATGTGTTTGTTAAATTGATTGTGAAACATAATTCATTGTCATAAAAAATTTGACTGGGTACTAATATCAAGATATTTCATGCACTAAAGACAGGCAGTGTACTAAAACTAAATCTGTCAAAAAGTCAGAAAAGACAATGCAACAAATCAAGCATATAAATTGTAGATTACAATATAAACACTTCAGCAACCAATTCAAACTGACAATAAAAAACCTTTATGCATCTCTAGTAGGAAGGAGCTACGGATACGGAAGGCAATAAAGCATATTTATGTCCGCATGTGCTCCATGATTCCATGCATGATATACTCAACTCAAATGTCATATATCTTTCTTCATTGTAAGTTCTGCAATCTCAGGTGTCATGAACACACAGCAGACTTCATAATATAAATCAATTTAGCAATCCCACAAGAAGAAATGTCCTAAGTTGCTCACAGAAAGTCATCAAAGAAGTCCTCATGCCCTTTCACCTATATTAGGCGAAACACCAAATTCTGACACCTGCCTAGTCCAAGGAATTCCTAGTCTCTGGTTGTATCAAAGACAACTAGTTTATACCTTTGGAATGAGCAAATATGTAAAAGTTAAACATAACTAACCAGTTCAGCCCCACTTTATATATTACATCCTGACATCATGGTTTCAGATGAGTGAAAAAAAAAAATTCGATCATGACAATTTGCAGTACCACCAGAGGGAAAGGCCAAAGAATTATATAAGTAGCCTGAAGATCATTGAAAAGTAATACTTTCATTTTCATGCTGGTTTCTTGGTTCCTTCCTGTTCTGGCAGTACACTGATACGCTATGCCGGTCACTTGACAAAGCTCGAACTACCATGCCACTGTAACTTGAATCCCTAAAACCAATAATTCAAACTACAAGAATTTGACACACTCTCTAATGCTCATGATCATCAGCACAAAAGAAGGTTATTGAGATTCAAGAAGCCAATTCCAGATTTATCCTATTAAATGATAAATAGTAAGAAAGATGACTTGACAGAATATCAAGTTCCAAGCCCACATAACAATAAATTTATGTAACTTTGCCATTCAGCTATCAATTCTAATTATTAGAAGGGAAGGTAAATATTGTAAAGAAAAAGTTAAATACATTAAAAAAGGGATGGTAATTCAAGATTCAACCAAAAAATTAGCAGGTGTCCTAACATTTGTGTTAAGTTGCTTTAAAAGGATGTTTACCGTATGTTTGATACATATGACAAACAATATGACGATTACGGTATGCATATGTTTAAAAGAAGATATTGTCCTCCTAAAGAACCTTAAAGCCTAAAGTCACCAATATTTATGCATCAGGTCTTTTCACCAAATATCATCAGCTTAGGCAGAATTATCTTGTTCTATTTGGCACCACACTAGAGAAAAAAAGTGCAAAAGAAGCCTGTAACATGATATCACTTACACTGCACACAGCACAAATGGCTAAAGAACCTTCCAACTGATTAAGTAGATTGATCAGCATCTCCCTAGGAAGTTGCCTTGCCATATCAAACGAATATTTTCCAATAGTGTCCGAGTTAAATCCTTTGACAAGAAAGGGATGATCACAAGCCTGCCGAAGTCGCAAAAGCAACAACAAAATGCTCGCATAGTTTTGTTTCAAGGTTCCAGCAGCAGCATATGCCTGTCAACAATCTCAACTTAATAAGTTGCACTCCTTATAATGTAAGGAATAATTAATACTAAAAAGCAACAAAAAGTTTTTCACCAAGAAGAATACAGTTTTTCGTTAAAACTATGTACAAAATGATGTTTTATAACTTGTATATCTAGATCAAAAAGGAGGAAGATATGAACTTTGTGGTGGTTGTTAGGATAAACAAAAGACTAAGCTAGGTACTTCTTGACATATATTGTAAGGTTATGATAGTACTACTATTAACTTCAATTTAAGCAGTTTTAGTCAGTGAAACCTAATGAAACTAATAGGCTGATAGGCTAGTTAGTTATTCCACCAGATCGGATCATAAAAATTGGTATCAGAACCGATCCAATATTTGGGAATGGCGAGAGGTTTGAGTAGGAAAATACTATCTATGGGTTTGGGATTAAAGGGCACATTGGGATGTGTAGCTGCTAGTAAGCTATGTCTCACATACACCATGCTAGGGTCTGAATCTAAATTATGTTGGGTTTTGATAAGGACAACAAGCCCTTAAGTAAGGGAGACAAAGATTTCACGGTTGTACTACTGTTAACTTTAGCTTGAGTGTTTTAGATTAGTGGTTCAGGCTCAATGAAGTTAATACGATAGTTACCTCATCAGATAGAGTCATAAGATATCTTTTTTAAGAAGTAATTATAAGTCCAATTATTTGATTTTAACCAAAAAAACATTTCTAATTAATAAAATAAAATATGACCTATAAAACAACTTTCTTATATTGTGATTTTTATAATGACTCTAAGTCAATTTCTTTAAAGTTCAAAAATCTACAGGCCCAAAGCAGTCAAACAATCATTTGCTTCCAGTTTCATTAGTTTGTATGTATTCAAATTAACTACAAAGACCGGTCAAAACTTTTTTAACCATGTAAAAATTCTATATTTAAAATTACTTGAATTTGGATTCCAAAGGGCATTTACCGCATAACAAAGTAAACAAGAAGGAGATTCCCCTTTAATGGTTGTTGAAGAATCAAAATCTGTAGCAGTTAAATTTAAAACCAGTTTAGTATGATTTGGGATTGTTATCCCACTCGAAAGTCTAAACAACATTAAAAGTTATAGGACACCAGACAGTTTCTGTTACTTAGCATCTTACAATTATATAGAAAAAATACAGGTGCTTAAGCAATAATATTCAATAAGCCAAGAAGGCAAGAACCAAAATCAAATTACAATGAAACAGGAATGAATATCTGGATTTTACTCTTTGTTAAAAAAATAGAAGCATGCACAACAGGTGCATGTACAATTTACCAATCATTTGTAAATGTTTACAAATAGAAGTTAACGATGTCCTTGTGATTTAGATTAGGACATGTTTATTTTCATAGTACATTACTGATATAAGTCAATTATGTGTGTGAACTGAGTTTTTTGGGATATATTCACTATTAACTGTTCTCACTATCAGGTTCAAGACTCAACTTAGCAGAACAGAAAGATTTTATTTTCAGCCACGCGAAAAGGGGACCAACACGCTATCACTCTTTATTATTAATTAACTCAACAATATGATCTTAACTTGCATAAAAGATGCTCCCAAAACACATCAAACACAGCAGAAAGCTAGCATTGTTTTTGTCTACAAATTAGAAGTTCGCATTATAATCCAACCATCAAAAGCAAATCATATTCTCTTTTTCTACTGAGTAAACAACCCAACTTCCTATATGGTAAGCACCTTGAACTGTTGGCGTGAATCTGCCTCCAGCTTTAAATAAAATTCTCGTTCCTCGTGAGAAAAATCTACCTTTTTCAGGCAAATTGATTTTGGAGGTAACTTGAGAATCGGCTCCCCGTCAATAAGTGTTCCTACCAGAAACATTAGGCAGTAGGTCAATATCAAAAAGCCACAGTGGTACAAAACAAAATAATATACTTAAATCAACTATTTTTATTCTTCTGGGCAAAGAATAGCAAAAAATATAATCCACACTCATTTTGCATTGAAAGGATTATAACAAAAAAGATAAGCAAAACAGAACAAAGGCGACCAAAGAAAAACATGATTTACATTTAATGGAAAAGCTATAAAACACAACCAGTGGGGCAATTACCATATAATAAACACTGAGAATAAAAGAGATGATTCACAAAATAACAGAAAACAGAATGATTACTTGATTGTGCACACATGTTCAACTTAAAGAACACTTAGCACAAAAAGATTGTAATATCATTCCCAAAAATTGGACGAAACTTGATTTCGTGTACAACAGAATTCTGTAAACAAATCTTGATGGCACAAAAAGCCTATATACTTTTTAACCCTCTATGGTTAACTACTTCTGCAAAGTATCCCAATAAGCCACATTTGCTCCTATAAAGAAGGAAAAGGTGTCTTTCGACAATATATTTTTGCATCAATGTATCATCTTGGTTGAATCTTGTGTTGAGCATAAAGTTAGCATCATTGGTCACTGTTCCATCATTACACTATGCATCTAATTATTACATTACCATCAAAAACTATACAGCATCTGATAAAAGAAAGCAAAATAAGAGCTGGCACTTGAAGTTGTTCCTACATTTTTCACTCGTACAAAAACCTTAGATCAGGATTTAATGTCTAAAATCGGACCTAGTGTCCAACTTCTACACATATACTACATCTGGATGTATATACAAGTCGTCTTGGTTATGAGCAAAACCATGGGTTCCATGGATACCGAAGGCAACCAAACTTGACATTTCACTATAGGTGTAATGTCACGTGATTTAAATATTGTCACAAATAACATACATGAGGATCAAACCAAAAAACAATAACATCAGCAACCCACTTCTTGAGAGTAAACCACAAATTTCAACTCATACTAGTGTAAAAAAAGTTATAATATGCAATACAGTGATTTAAAAAGTGCTCAGCGTCAAAAGGCGCTAAGCTCTCGCCCGAGCAAAGCGAGACGCTAAAATATAAAAATATATAATATAATTAATAAATATAATTATTTAAAATTTTAAATAAAAATATGCTATTAAATTAAGAAAATCCAAGATACAAAATCATAATGTCATATTAACAAAAAGTTTCAAAATTCAAAACAATAAAATTTTACATCAAAGTCATTCATCATAATCAATATTATCATCATTTTTTCACAAATCATCTTCATTGAATTCATCATCTTCCTCTTGTCCTTCGACATCTTCTTCTTCATCAAAATATGTTTCATTCTCTATGTCTTCAACAATAGCAGGAGCTGAGCTTGATGCTTTTGCACTCATTTCCTACTAGATATTGTTTTGCACGAAAAATACTACCTCTAGTAGTTTTATCGCAGAATATGCAAGTCACTGCATTAGGATCTTTCGGATCCTTCAGATAATTAGACTTTCATGAAGGATCTTTTTTTTATGCCATTGGAGACTCTATTGAGTTGCTCTGTACACTTACCATTTATCTTGAAACCTAACAATAATTTCAAATAAATAAAATTTAACAGTATTAAAATCAAAATAATATATTATTAATCTAATAAATACAAATACTATTATTAGTATACTGTTAATAGTATACAGAAGGAGAAGAAGGAAGAGGAGTGTAAAGGTCTTGAATCCGAAAAAAGGAAGCGACAAACGGGAGTGTAAGGAGGCAAAGGAGCCAGCGAGGAAGCGGCGAAAGGAAATGAGGAGGAGCAGCGAATGGCAATGAAAGCAATGGCAACAATAAGCGCTAGCGATGGGAGGAGCGGAGCGGGAGCGGAGTGGCGCCGGCGAGCAATGGAGCGAAGCGGCGGCGGAGCGAAGCGGTAGCGAAAAGCAATGACGGCTGGCAAAAGCAACGGCAACGAAAGGGGTTAGGGTTAGGCAAATGACAAATGATATCGATTTTAATTGGTTCGATTGAACCAACTAAAGCACCGGAGACCGAACCAGACCTAAAATCTTGGTTTGATCGCTTGGTTTAACCCAGGCGCTTGCCCGAAGCGCCCAGCACCTGGGCTCGGGCGAGCGCCCAGGCGACGCATCTTTGAAACGCGCCGCCTGGAAGTGAAGCAAGGCGCTCGGACCTCGCCTCCTGCGCCTTCGCCTCGCCTGATGACGCCGAAATTTTTAAATCACCATGATGCAATATAATATATATGGCATACTATCCGAAAAGTAGATAAAAAACAATATAAAAGCAATTTTTTCAAATTTAAAGTACGTAATGCTACTTAGATAAAGATGAGTATTACCTACTCAAGAACTTCAAACACGTTTGGCTGCTTATAAACAAATGTAATACATGCAGGTATTTTTTTACGACTAGAATGCACCAAAATTGATATGTAGCACAACCTTGGAGTACATGTCAAATTGTATTCCATGAAAAACATTGATGCTAAGGGTCATCGTAAAATTCAGCATATTCATCAAGACCACACTCAGCACTAAAAAGTTTCTACCACAAATTCCCGTGTCACTTGCTTAACCTTTTGTAACACCGAACCAAGAATTGAAATTTCAGTAAATTTCATTACTACTGAATTAAACATAATGAACCAACTGGCTATCAATACCCGAAAAGAGGGGCATCGGTGCAACCACCTTTTCTTTGATTTCCCAAGTGTTGTATATAGCGGAAGAAGACACATGGGAAGAAGTACTGAACACTAGACATTTTTTTTTGGTCTTTTGTGAAGATTTCTTGGTGCAAGGCAATGACTGACACCAGCCATGCCACTGGAACTTAAATCCTTCAACTAAATCATTATTAGTCCGATGAATTCAAATATTTTAGAATAAGTTTAATTGAACCAAATTATCTCTGTTCATCCTAAGAGCTAAATGATATGAAAGGATAAAAAGAAACTAACCCTGAAACAGTTAAGCACAGCAACTGGGCACTTGTTCATGCAGATATTCAGGAAAATGCAAAAAAAACATTAATATCTCTACGTCTTTTCCATTTCAATGGGACATGGCCATATTTTCTAATAGCTAAACAATAAACCTTCAATTGTCCCAAAATATCTCAAATATGTTTCCAACAAATCAGAGCAATCAATAGTAAGGCATTCAAAAAAAGTTTCTAACATGCTTAACTGATCTATCAGTTCCAGTTAATATTAAGCAGGGCAAACAAATTTGTTGCTAGCCAGGGAAAACAAATTTTAAATGTTTAAAATACCTTTTTGTCGTCAAGAAGTACAGCTTTGAGGACAGCCTGAAGTTTTCTATATCCACTGCTTGTATTTTTAGATATCGGATATTTTATAGAAGCACAGAAGGAACTATAGACAGAATAAGGGTCATACTTCAGGAAGCGGAAATAACTGTAAAGATCATCAATTGCATTCTGCATGGGTGTTCCTGATAAGCACCATCTTCTTTTGGCTCGAAGACCACAGCAGGCTCTAGCCACTTGAGTTCTGTGATTCTTTATGGTTTGAGCTTCATCTAATATCACTCTAAACCACCTGACTCTAGCAAGAGGGCCGCTGTCAACATCGAGATGTGAATCTTTCGATCTTTTCCCTCTTTTCTTCACTTTGTTCTGTCCACTGGAAGGCTGCTTCCTTTTTTTGTTGGATGAGAACTCTGAAGATAACCCATACTTGTCAAGGTTTTTCTGCTCTCCCTCATCATCATCAGCTATACGCTGTTTTGGCACTTCATTAGTCACAATTGAGTATGTGGTAAGAACAATATTGTATCTTGTGAGGTCACCAGGACATTTTGTCCGTGAACCTCCATGATATACAAGAACAGATAACTCTGCACTCTTTGGAACTTTTTCTTCCAGCTCTCGAGCCCATTGCCGAAGAACACTGGCAGGGCATACAACCAATGTACCTGCAGCTGGCCTGGCATTATGGGAAGTGTGCGTAATTGAATTAGCCGCTTGCTCACATTTATAATCATTGTCACCAGATAACAGCTTTGTCTTATCCACTTCACTACCCCCATCATCATCTTCATCTAGATTTAAGGCTTCAGATTTTACACAGTTGGAATCATCAGATATGAATTTGGACTGCTGAGACATTTGCTTCTGTATTAAAGCAATCATTGATATAGTCTTACCAAGACCCTGTGATGAGAAAGCACACCATTCTTTATAAAACTGTGCATGTGTAAACAACAAAGTAATAATATCATGTACTAGCAAATTGTTGAAGAACAGTTAAATCCCTAAGAAAAAAAACCTGATCATCTGCAAGAATTCCACCAGCACAATGAGTACTTTTTTCCTTCTGAACCATCCAAGCTAAGGCTATTTTCTATCAAACATGATAGTTAGGAACCAAAGTTCAAAATTATAGGGAAATAATCCAATATGATTGACACTTCCAGTATATAAACTACCTGGTGCTTTAAGAGAGGAACAGCCAGAAGCCCCTCAGGCAGGTCATCTTCTAATCTTGGTTGACCAAGATTCTGCAGGGAAAAATAAAACAGAACCAACGCTATATCATAAGTTTTTCATATTAAAATGACCCAAAATGCAGTCAAGGCCCCCTGAACATAATACAATCACTAAAGCACAAAATAGGAAGTTAAAACAATCTCGAAACTCAAGAACAAAATAAAAATTGTAGCTACCTTAACCCAAAGGTCAACCTTGAACTTATTGTCTAAGTTTTACTAAGATATACCTAAGATTTTAAAAAGCAGATGCACTATGCTGCATTGTGCTATGCAATATCTCTTTACTGGTAAACAAATACAACTCAAAATCAAATTAGTATCCTCAACAGCCCCACCTCCCTCTCTCGATAGCCTCCACGGACCTTGACACCCACTCCCTCCTACTACTCCCGGAAAGCTTCACTCGGGCATCGCCTCTCAGCCGACAGCCATCTTCTCCTTTCTCTGATTCTCCCCCTCTCCTTCCTTCATGTTTTCCCCTCCCTCTTTCTCCTCCTCCTCTCCTCTACCATCGCCCCCCGCCAAACCTCCTGGACAGCTCCTTTTCCCTCCCCCTCTCTCCTAGTCCTCCTCATCCTCCTCCTCCTCCCCGATAGCTCCCATCCAAGTCCCAATTGACAGCCCTCTTCTTTCCCATTCAACCCCTAGTTCTTCCCAGGCTTCTCTCCCACCTCTATTTCTTTCTCCTTTAATGCATATCGTTGTTAAAAATAGTTATTTTTTTGCTAATATAGTTTATGAATTGTTTACAGGATTAAATTTGTAATTGCTAGCGTTTTGGTGCTTTAAATATTTGTAATTTGATGTTTTAGTGGTAATATTTAAAGTATGAAATGATATAGAACTCATGTATTCTCTTTTTTTTTACTTTAGTGATCATCTTTATCCTTAATTATATTTTTAATAATTTTAATATTAGCAAGTATCTCGGGTGAGTGGACAGTGGCTTGAGCATTTTGGAATCTTAGCACCTTTGACTACCCTGCTAAAATCTAACCATCATGATTTCCTCTAGTTGTTTGTCTTTTCGTTTAACATATAAAAATTCTATGTGTATATATATATATATATATATATATATATATATATATATATATATATTCCATGCTGAAGGTGAGTAAATTTGGATCAAAATCAAAGGTTCAAGCCTTGCTGAAACTATAGTGCTTAAGTCTCAGATCAATCAGCAAGAAGATAAAACAATAAAGCTAACTATGCAAATGACAAATTATATCATCTTCTTATGTGCTTGAATGAAAGGTATAAGCATCCATAAGCAAGATGGAAACCTAAGTCTAGTCTCGATGCCTTGCAGTAAGCCCTGGGAACCTCACATCAAAAGGTTAGGAGCCATGAGGATCAATTACTATGTCAGAGAATAAAGAACTGTAGTGTGGGAAGCAGAAGTTTTTTCACATCTGTGAAACTGGAAAAGTTGGAAGAAATTACTTCCATATTTCCTATATTGGTAGCTGGCTTTCAATCCTTGTTTGTTTGATAGCTAAAGCTGATTCATGAAATCAAACTAAAAGGTGGTTCATAAATAAGGAAGCAAAGACAAAAAAAACACAACAAAGAATTAGACAGAAAAATTTCTACTGGGAAGCAGTGAACATTTCTATGCAGCATAGATTTCTTCCTACTGGATATGATGGATAATCCAATTGACATAGAGAGAGAAGTTTCATTAGCTCATAATGAAATGAAATGTTTGATACAAGGACCTGACTGGTTGTTGTATAAAAGACGAGAAATAATGGATGAAACTCAAAATAAAAATGTTTGGCACTGTTATTGGATTGTAAAGGATTGATCTCATGATGGTTTGGAGACAAAATTAGGCTACAAAAGTATACTAGGAAGAGTGAATAGTTTAATTTCAGAGATTGTGAAAATGCACCGACTTGATTTGGTTCTTCAGCTTGTGGGGAGAACTAAAAGAGTTCTGTTCTTGACTCTAGAAATAAAACAAAGTTGTGGAGTTGCTCTTGAACCCCAAGAACAAGAGTGTTCCTAGTTTGATCTCTGCCAACAGATGTAGGCTATTGTGTCAAACCACTACAAACTGATATCTTATTCTTTCACTGGACCGCCATTCTTTTTCACCATACTACTAATACACATTGGCTTAAATGGTTTTGAATTTTTTTAAGCTTAGCAGTAAGCACTAGTTCACTCCTAAATCTCTATTGCACCCACTAGTGTCTGTTGAATCTCGGATTTTGATGATGAAACCAATTGATAAGTGTTTATGTTTTAATCTACGTTTTTGAGTGACGCAGAATGCTTCGATCAGAATGAGACAATTAAAGCAGGAAAAATCACGTTGGGCCAGGGGAAAACATGTCAAAAGATTGGACGTCGAGCCGGTGGATCGGTCAACGTATCGACAGAAGGCTTCGAGCCATGGATTCGGGTATCCGACTAAGACCCCGTTCCTGACAATTAGTATCAGAGTATCGTTTTCTCATTTGGTTTAACACCCAACGAGAAATGATTCTTTTCGGCTTTCAAAATGGTCACTCTCTCATTCGTCCTCCCTTTTTCAATGAGACGGACTACACTTATTGGAAAACTCGAATGAGAGTTTTCTTGCTTTCATTAAATCTCGATTTAAGGCACATAGTCGAATTTGGTTTTCAAAGGTCTTCTCTTCTAATGAACTATTGGAATGATTTGGAGAAGAAGACTTTCTCTCTAAATTGAAAGGTTATGAATGCCCTATTTTACGTATTAGATAAAAATGAATTCAATCAGATATCTTTGTACGAAACGGCTTTCGATATTTGGCACATTCTCAAAATCACACACGAAGACACGAATAGAGTTAAAGAGTAAAGTAATTTTTTATTGCATGATTTTGAACTTTTTCGAATGAAGCCTAGCGAAATCATTGTTGACATGTACACCTGTTTTACGGATGTTGTCAATGGTTTAAAAGCTATTGACAAATGTTTTTCGAATTTTGAACTTGTCAACAAAGTTTTACGCTTACTTTCTAAAACTTGGGACTCGAAAGTAACCGCAATACAAGAGGCTAAAAACCTAAACAACCTACCACTTGAAGAACTAATTGGGTTTTTGATGACCTATGAAATGACTAATGTGGAACTTAACGAACATGAGAACTACCTTCCAAAGGACATGAAGGATTTCAGACTAAGAATAATCAAAGACCACTTGAGCATAAGCTCAAGTGATAGTGAACTTGAACTCCTCACTAATAAATTTAAAAAGTTCATAAAACAAAAATTAAAGAACAAAAAGAACGCAACTACTTGCTTTAAACGCAAGAAGAAAAACATAAATTGGGATGAATCGAGCTCCTCCGAAGACGAAGAGAAAACCAACAAAGGCGATGTGGCAAACTACGCCTTAACGGCTTTCGACGATGAGGTAATCAAAATGCCTTTAGTTTATTTCGAAATTACATGATGCTTTTCATGAGTTATTTTTAATTTAGTTTAGAATAATTATTTTTGAAAATTGCATGTTTAATATAATGAAAATGCTAAAAAAATGGGGATCATGCTAGTAATTTTGAAAATAATCTTAAAAAATATATATTTTATGATAAACAAACAAAATGATTTTGATTGAAAATATAAAATTATGCTTGATGATTTAATAATGCATAATGATGTTTTGATATAATGATTGCTGATTTTATTCTATGCATGAAATTTTAAAAATTATGCATGATAATTCTTGCGATTTATGGATTATCGATTTTTATCATGATGAAATATTACTTTTTCGGTTTTAAATAAGATGGAAGATTTTCATACAAAAACTTGAGCATATTAATTTGAAATCATGTTTAATGGTTTTATATTTTAAAATTATGAATGATGATTTCTGAGTGATTTATGCCTTATTGAACTTTTTCGTAATAAATTTTGGACTTTCGGTTTTAAACATGATACATGTTTTTATTTGGCATATATGAAATCAATCATATGAATTTCAAACACTAAAAAGAGGAAAGCTTTCTCCTTGAAATTTTTTTTTTTTATCTACTCTATCGATTTTAAAAAATGAGAGATTAACGAATCTATCTATATTTTTTAAATCTCTTGAAAATGATTTTGATGTGGCGATTTGAATTTGAATAAGCTTTATCTTAATTTTTCGAGATTTATAACATAAAATCTTTTATGAATCAAGATCTCTAATTTGATCTCCCATGTTTCTTCTTATCGTTTACTAAAGAAGAAAATTTCCTAAATGAATCATGTTTTTTTTTAATTATAATTTTTATAATTCATAATGAATTGAGAGATTTTATATGCATGAATTAATATCTTGTTCTCCTACAAGATTGAATGAATTCTATCTATATCATGAGCTTCTAAGAATTCTTTTCGTTATTTATTTAAGAGGAGATTTGCTAAAATGAATCATGTCTTCTCTTGAATTCTCGGAATTTTAACTTGAAAATTCTTTTTATTAACCAAGATTGTCTACTATGATTCTTTCTTTTCGCTATTTGAGTTATTAAAAAAGAATCATAATATGTCTATTGATACTCATGATTTATCTTCCCGATCTTTGATATTTTATCTCTCATGATATGATTTTTATGTACAATTCCTTGTATTCATAAAATATTTATCTCATCACCCAATTAATTTTTCTTGATATTCTTCATGTGATGATATGAATTTATGCATGAAATACAAATGAGAAATTATGATCATGCATGATAGGATGCAATATAATTTGACAAATTAATACCATCAAGATTTGAAATACTATGATTTGTTACTAATATTGATGTAATTATGAATGATAATTTGGAATCATGCATGTAATGATGATTTTATATTTTGAAAATATATATGATGATTTGGTATTATGCATCCAATGCTTATGCTATAAGCATTTTAATTATGATGATGTATGTGATATATTGCATATGATGTGAATCATAATTAAAATTATTTTAATTTGAATTCAAGATTATGTTAATTATGGCATTTTGAAATAAGAATGATTACTTACCTTTGTCATGATTTAGAAATTGACGTAAAGGAAAAAAGAGATACAAAATTGTATTCTTCCCTTCTTTTGACAATGACAAAAGGGGAGAAATATTGTTAGCTCAAGATGCAAAACATGCTAATTTGCACTCAGTGATTTAAAAAGCACCAGGCGTCAAAAGGTGCCAAGGTCCAAAAACGCCCGAGGCGCTAGGCGCTCGCCCGAGTGAAGCGAGACGCTAAAATATAAAAATATATAATATAATTAATAAATATAATTATTTAAAATTTTAAATAAAAATATTTTATTAAATTAAGAAAATCTAAGATATAAAATCATAATGTCACATTAACAAAAAGTTTCAAAATTCAAAACAATAAAATTTTACATCAAAATAAAAATTAACAACATTAAAATCAAAATAATATATTATTAATCTATTAACAGTATTAAAAATTAATCATTTCAAAATTCAAATAAACTTAATATTAAGAGTATCATCAGATAATCGAGTCCCGACGGAGAAACGAGGAAGCAAAAGAACGAGCTGCGACAACCGACAACGAAGCACGCAATGGAAAGGGAAAGGGGAGCGGAGGCGGCAGGCAAATGGAGGGCTCAAGGAGGAGCTGAAGCACAGAGAGCTTCACCGGAGGCCTTGCAATGGAGGGGGTTCATGAGAGGACTCCGCGGGAGGCGCGAAAGAACCCGGAGGGCTCGCAGGAGGCACCTGCAGCCAGGAGGCCTTGAAAGCACCGGAGAGCTCGCAGGAGGCACGAAAGCAATGAGGGGAGCTCAGCGAGTCGCGAGCAATGGAAGGCTCCACAGGAGGCGCTTGAAGTACCGGAGGGCTCATGGAGGCGCGAGCAATGGCAACGACGCAAAGATGGGGAGCGGAGCAAGCAATGACAAGCGCCGAAATCGGGGCGGCAATGAGTTAGGGTTAGGTAAGGGTTATATTGGTTTAGTTGGTTCGATTGAACCAACTAACAACCGAACCGCACCTAAAATCATGGTTCGATCCACTTGGTTTACCCAGCGCCGCCGCCAAGCCAGCCCAAATACCGGTTTCAGGCGAAGGCTTCAAAGGCGCTGTTTGAAGCACTGCCTTTGGGAAATTAAGCGGCTTTCAGCCCTCGCCTCGCCCTCCCTTTTCGCCTCTTTCAATCACTGCTTGCACTTTACAAAGGAAGCAAAAATGACACTTCTCAAAAGAGAAGAAAGAGTTTGTTATCTTGAACATCACCAAAAAAAATTGATAGATTGCCTATCTTAAGAAACAAAAATGCAAACTTGCATAATTTGCAATCTTGCACATCTTTAAAATTAATGATGATTTGGTGATTATGCATTTTGTAAAGTGATGCTAAATTTGCTAGCTTGCATGATGATAAAACTGAAGATCATGATTATATTGCAATGATTTGAACTTCCATGTCCAAATACTTGATAGTTGTCACTTCTTCTTTTTGTTGATGACAAAGGGGGAGAAGTATGATCATGTTATGCATGATGACGTGTTGCAAATATTCATGATGAAATTTACAATGACTTGAATTCGGCTTGAATTCAAGGTTCTATCAATATGGCATATTGATAGGGGGAGTTTGTTTAAACTCCGGGAGTTAAGGTTAACTTCGTCGTTGATTGGTTGTCATCATCAAAAAGGGGGAGATTGTTGAATCTCGAATTTTGATGATGAAACCAATTGATACGTGTTTATGTTTTAATCTACGTTTTTTAGTGACGCAGGATGCTTCGATCAGGATGAGACAATTAAAGCAGGAAAAATCATGTTGGGCCGGGGGAAAACATGTCAGAAGATTGGACGTCGAGCCATGGATTCGGGCATCGGGCCGAGAAGAGCGGATATTGTGCCAAGGATATCGGAGTTGCGGAGTCAACTGGCTGATTGGGCAATAGGCCGTAAGAGAGGACAATACACCGAAGAATCGGACGAAGCGTCGAGGGACCAATGACAGGCCGGACAACATGATTAATGCTTAGTATTAATTGTCTAGATCGAAGTGTGTTTTACATGTGCAAGATTATCTACGATAGCAAGGCATGAAGAAAAATGAAGTCATGGAGTCAAGGACGCGATTTCGTTAGGAGTTCAAGAGTTCGTCAGAAGTCCGGACGTTCGCCGGAAGTTATGTCGGAACCAGCCGAGAAGCCTCGAAGCTTGCCAGAGAAGCTCGTCGGAACTCGCCAAGAAGATCGTCGTGAAGTCCAGGAGCTTGCCGAGACTCCGCCAGAACATTGCCGAGAGATCATCGGAAGTTCGCCAGAAGATTGTTGGAAGCTCGTCGGAAAAAACTAAACTTACGGACTTGTTTAGCTTAGAAAATGTCTTAGGAATCATAATAAGCATGTAATTGGGATTGGATTTGGGCAAACCCAATTTGGGGCCAATTGGGCCCATGTAAGAACTGTGTTGGGCCCAATGAAACGGCCCAAATAGTGCCCCAAGAGGTGACACCGTCGTGGCACAGTCTCCGAGACTGTCAGGCGGTGGTACCGCCGGCCTGGGCGGTGCCCCAAGAGGTGACACCGTCGTGGCACAGTCTCCGAGACTATGTCAGGCGGTGGTACCGCCAGTCTGAGCGATGGCACCGCCCAAACACAGCCTCCAAGAGGCTACAGGCAATCTGGGCGATGGTACCGCCCAGCATAGCCTCTCAGGCGATGGTACCGCCCAGTGTCAGACTCACATTGGCGGTGGTACCGCCCGTGCCCGGGAAACCCGGGATGAGATGTTTTTAGGCTCCAAGTTTGAATCAACTTGAAGCCTATAAATACCCCTCTCATCCCTGGTTAAAAGACACAAGCACAGAGAGTTTAAAAGTAGAAAAACGCTGTAGAAATCTCTTGTGAGAATCCTCCTCTAGTCCAAGTGTTAGAATTCTGTAAGAAAGGAGTGAGTGCTTATAAAGGTTGACTCCTAAATCTGTGAAAAGGAGAAGAGGGGTGTAAGAAGGAGGTTGATCTTCGCCTATTAAAGGAAGATCGATAGTGGATGCCGGTGGCCTCGACGGAAGAGGAATCAATGGAGTGGATGTAGGTCACGATGACCGAACCACTATAAAATCGACATGTTCTTCTCTGATTTGCATTTCTATATTTGAGCAATTTACTTTACTGCAAACCTCTTAACTTGCTTTACATCCACTACGCATCTTCCATACGCTTTCAAGCTATCTTTACGAAAATGCTTTCAAGTTAACCTCTCTCCGAAACGGTTTTCGTCGAAATCGATTTTTATCGAACGAAGGTTTTTTTAACTGACGTAATTTTACCGCTACACTAATTCACCTCCTCCCTCCCTCTTAGTGCCGACCCCGTTCCTGACAGTGTCATCTGCACCTATGTCAACATGAGAAATCATATGGTTTTATTGCATGGGGATCAGGCATGTGGCACACGAATAAGTTGGGGTTGCTCATGAGAAAATGACATGCATCAAACCAATCTTATGTGATGGTAGAAAGAACAAGTCATTTGTAAAAAAATCAATGCAGATTTGAAGAAAAGAATGAGGAATGGTTTTATGATTTGGGACCAGATGATGATTAAATGCCTTCAGAGCTAACCAAAAATCAGTGATGGACACATGAAAGTGATTGGTCATACAT
Organism: Musa schizocarpa; assembly: GCA_900464855.2. Taxonomy (NCBI): domain Eukaryota; kingdom Viridiplantae; phylum Streptophyta; class Magnoliopsida; order Zingiberales; family Musaceae; genus Musa; species Musa schizocarpa. The sequence goes on from LS990919.1 coordinate 14,690,199, forward strand.
GACAATGTGCATGGTTAGGATATTCTCATGCAGAAACTAAAGGAAAATCAACTTCAAATTTAACTTGGGGACCTTCAATTTAGTCTAAACATACTTATTTAAAGTTAGGACTAAATATTTTGTTCTTCATGCCCCTACAAATTGTTTACAAACCAGAATTGTCAATGAGAGTCATAAATAGGGTTAAAAGAAACATAGGATTCAACTTTTGCTCAAGATATAAAGTTGGTCTCACATATTTAATGTTGCTTCTGTTCTGTTGCTTTTTTTTCATTTTGCATATTGATGGTGATCTCACATATTTAATGCTTAATTGCAAAAGATCTATTAAAATAACAATATATATAAACATTTTCTTGAACATCAGTCTGTTTCACTTAATTTAAACCATTGAGAGCTCATAATTCCCAATTGCCTAAAAAAAATTTCAAATTTACTTAAGAAAACAATCGCTCAGGTAATATAAAAGACTGTACAGCCTAATTAAGGATCCACGCACAAGTGATTTTTCACTAACTCAACATGCTAACAAGCATGAAAAGGTGGATCTGTGGGAGTTCAATGGCTTCCCCTCTAAGAAGATCCTCATCAAATCTTCGAATGTATAAATCCACATACTGTCCATAAAGTATTAGACCCAAATATAAATTATGTCATCAATTGAAGAGAAATACAAAAGTAAACACTTAATTGACTGCAGATATTGTTCATGGAATTTTCTAATATTGGATTAAGTCATATGGTGTTCCATAGAATTGGTTTGATTATACTTGAATACAGGTGTGCAAGGAAAAAAACCCTCCACATGAACAGTTTGATACTTCAAACTTGTCAAACTCCATCATAAATCCAACAAAATCTCTCTCGATGGAAGAAAAAGAAGACAACAAGTATAGTGATAGTGATACACCAGCACACAGAAAGAACTACCTGCAATGCTTCCTGATATATATGCCTCTCATCATGTTCAATGCGCCTATCGTCTACTAGGCCCAAGTGCTTTTGTCCATCACTGGTGCCAGGCGGCTGCAAATTGTTGACCGATTTTCCATATAACAATGTTGAAGGCAACATCCTATTTGTGATGACATTTCCAAAAATATGCAAAGCATCTGCACTTTAAAATAAGTATGTTATCATACACATAGTACATCAGTTCGTATTGCATTTAAAATCACCATATCTAACATAAAGAAAAACTGCCCTTATAAGAATCAATCACCTCTACTCTCCACTGAAGCTTTCGGCATGTTATGGAACTTTTCATCCACAAACGTTGGTGGTTGAAATTTAGCTAAAGCATCAACTGCATCTCCTCCAGCAAAAGATGAAGGTAAAATCCTATGTCCATTTTTACTTGTGTCAGTCTCACCATTTCTCTTAAGTGCAACATTCATCATGCCATCATAATCAGGTCTTATAGAAGCATGCATTTTTTCTTTATTATAAATCTGACTTCTGTCTTTCACGTCTGAAGAACCTTTTGGTGCAGTTCTGTTCACGGATGAAAGAAAAGATGCTGGAAGAGATCTTTTAGGAACAACATTGTACAGATTTTCATGAAGATTGTGTCCGTCCATAACATCTAACTTTCTTCCAGTATCAACTAGCCTTTCATGATCTGCAAGTCTTACTTCACCTATCCCATTGCTTCTGACATGGTTTCCCATACTAGCACCAGATGTTTTAGTAAATGATGTGGAACCTGCAGTAGATTGTGGCATCGATGTTCCACAATCATTATTATCACTAGAATGAGTCGGGAACTTCGCAGACGCATCACTGTTCTGATTAGAGATCCCTTGTGAATTATGTCCCCATTTATCCATAATGCCATCAGTAAAGGATTTCTCTGATGATACAGATCCAATCTCAAAATCATCTTCACTATCTGTGGAATCAATCTCAATGATATCCATAGACTAAGTGTGTGATTTGCAGTCACTTCTGCAACAAAACTTGAAGAAGACAGGCTACCTGATCCTCTAACTTGTGAAAGACTGCAAAGAAAATAGAAATATTACCATCAGTCCTACATGCGACATTTCACAGCATTATGACAAGTTAAAAGGAAAATGAAGCACCTTGGACTTACTCATGGGTATTGAAGTAGAATTGATATTACCCTACAGATCCATTTGTTCACAGTGCTGCATCTACTACAGATAGATAGAAAACTCTAAGTTGAAGTATAAACATGATCGGGCATCTACAGTGATCACAAGACTTAACAGGATTAGCTTTCCAGACAAACAAATATATATCAACAACAGAATTATTTTTTCCTCCAATTTGGAGGGATATGAAAAAATCACAAAAAAAACAACCAACTAAAAAATATGAAGGATAATCTTGAAATATACAAAGTAACAGTATCCAACCAAGTGGGATTCAGTTTATGATCCTTCACCAATCAAGTTAAAAGCTACAAAGATGCCAACATAGGCCTATCACATTTAGACTGCCATTGTGGGTATCAAACACTATTCAGTGATCTGGTAGGACCGATACATAACACCAGTATATACCCGTGTACCAAAGTCGAAGAAGAAGAAGAAGAGGAAGGCACAGTGGAGGAAGAGGATGGGAGAGGAAGAAAAGGGAATATGAAGAAAAAGAGAAAGAGGATGAAGAGGTAGAGGAATAGGAAGAAGAGAAAGTGATGGAGGAGAAAGAAGAGGAAACGATGGAGGATGAAGAAGAGGAAGTGTGGACGAGGAGGAGGAGGAAGAAGAAGAGGAAGCAATGGAGCAGGTGGAAGAAGAGGAAGCGATGGAGGAGGAAGAAGAGGAAGCGATGAAGGTGGAGGAAGAAAAGGAAGAGAAGAGGAGGGAGTGTACTGGGGAGATACATAGCAAACTGTTCTCTGATGCCGGTGACATCAAACGGTAGCGGTGGCAACAGCATCGCAATAAGGGGGCTCAAGCTGTCTTTTTTTCTAAATTGAATTGGATCAGACTGTCCAAAATGGGTGAGGTCCCACTCCCAAACCAATGTGTAACATCCATTTCGTGCTGTTTTGGATGTTACAACAATCATTGCTATCACATTCTGTTCCACACACCCGTCAAGTTCCATAATTCTCCTATTACCAAGCCTTAAACAAAAAGGTCAAAGGCTCAATAGAGCATGCACAAGGGTCTCTATTTTTATACCAAAACTCTTGTTGTGAATAATATAAAATAAGATAATACGGTAGCAGAATTGTTGATGCTCAATAGTGAGTACCATGATCAAACAGTTTAGTGTTTAAAGCCCATAAAAAACTAACAACAAATAACATGCAGCTTCTGGTTTAACATATTTTAGCATTTATGTTTCAGAATTCATTACCAGGAGGTGATCATAGAGTAATTTAGTTCATGTATAATTGAAGATTTTTTTGGGTTCCCAACAGGAATAATAGTTACACCCCCTCAAGTTTCATAAGTTTATTTGGCTGTAACCAAGAGCCCAATTTAGACACAAAATATGGACCAGCCTAAATATCTAACTCGAGTTCCGGCTTACTGTGCTTGAGACCTCTGTACATTAGTCCTAAAACCTTACAAATTTGCATACTAGACCCTCAAACAGTTTGTATTTGTTTACTAATCACCAAACCCCAAAAATATAGTGCATAAAATCGTTTACGTCAACTATAACAATATGGATCATTTGATCATTCCTTTTACATTGTTAAATATTTAATGGTCTAAATCTTTTGGCAATTTTCCCTCCCATCCATGGAACCACTTTTCCTAAAGGTTCAAAAGAACCCTTATCAATTTAATCCTCCTTTACCTTTCAGAGTTCCTATTTCAATTCCGATCCCAAAGTCATATATTCACCTTCAGTGAGGCTTTGTATATAGCAGAATTAACAAGGTTTTAATCTATCTCCATTTCTTTTAGTCATTTTAGCCAAAATAAGGTTTTAGTGAAATGATTTTAAGAGCACACAAAGGAGCATACTTTCATGGTTAGAAGCAAGGTTCATAATTTCATACCGTACTAGAGTATCGACTTCAATTCGGTACGATACGGTATGGTACGAGTATACCGAGCGATATGCTCTAATGTACTGCTCCGCACACACACACACACACACACACATATATATATATATATATATATATATATATATATATATATATATATATATATATATATATATATATATATATATAAAAAAAAAAGGGTGCGACGTCGCGTCGTTTCTTCTCCCAACGTGGGGAGAAGAAAACCTCGAAGCCTCCACGACGTCGCCGAGGTTTCTTCGCGAGAAGTTTCTTCTCCCAGCGAAGCCTCGGCGACGTTGCCGAGGTTTCTTCTCCCTACGCCGAGGCTTCTTCTCACTGCGCAGATTAGGAGAAGTCGTCGACGATGCCAATGTGTCCCTGCGAAGCCTTAGCAATGTCGCCAAGGTTTCTTCTCGCCACACTGAGGCTTCTTCTCCCCGCGCGGATTAAGAGAAGTCGTTGACGACGCCAAGGCCTCGTCGCCCCAAACGAGGAGGAGACGACATCTCATTTGCGACGTCCGACGAGGGTGCCAGATCTCCAGGTTCCCCCTTTTCTTCTCCCTCTTCTTTCTTCTCCCTCGACTAATACCGCCTTGAATCAACAACGACAATTGAAATCGACCGTCCACCGTCGATTTACGTGGTAATCTGGAATGAAATAATTATCGACGATACCACCCGATAGGCGGTCCGGGTAATGCCGACTGGCGGCCGGACGGTATGGGCGATATCAATCGAAACTAAAAACCTTGGTTGGAAGACCTTAATAGTTGTAGAAGATGAATGGTGGACATAAGAACAAATCAAGAAAAGTAAATGATGACAAGAAAACTATAAATCTAAAAGAATGCACAAGTTTGCCTATCCCATGCATGGCTAAATAGCCAGAAGACTAACATGCACCATTTTTTGGGATTCTAGCATTAACAGCGATTTTAAAAGGCACTCGAAGGCCGCCTAGCGCTTCGGGTGAGGCGAAGGCGAGGCCCCTATCGCTAATCTCCCCAGTGGCCAAAATAGGCTTCGCCGAGCCCAGTGCTAGGGCGCCCGCCGGCAAGCTTCGAAATTAACCAAGGCGAAGGCGAACCAACCAGATTTTAGGTCTAGTTCGGTCCCGGTTCGGTCTATGATGGTTAGTTGGTTCAATCGAACCAACTAAAACTGATATAAGTGACAATCGAACCCTAACCCTCGCCGCTGCTGATCCCACTGCTCGCCTCTCCCACTTCCGCTGTCGTCGCTTGCCGTTGTCGCCGCGCCGCTTCCTCTTTTCTCAGTCAGCAGGCTCAGCACCCCTTTACACTTCCTTTTAACAGTATACGTATATTGTATACTGTTAATATTATTAAGTTTATTTGAAATGATTAATCTTCAATACTGTTAATAGATTAATAATATATTATTTTGATTTTAATACTGTTAATTTTTATTTATTTAAAACTTTTTATTAATGTGACATTGTGATTTTGTATCTTAGATTTTCTTAATTTAATAGTATATTTTTATTTAAAATTTTAAATAATTATATTTATTAATTATATTATATATTTTTATATTTTAGCGCATCGCTTCGCTCGAGCAAGGGCTTGGGCGAGCGCCTAGCGCCTTGGGCATTTTTGGACCTTGGCGCCTAGCGCTTTTTAAATCACTAAGCATTAATATGCTAGTATGGAGATATAAGGGATCATGTAAGTTGCAAAGATGTCATAAAGACAACACCATCTTGGTTCTACAGCAAGGGTTTAAATAGGTGCTTGAGCGCTCGCCTAGGCGCTCGAGTGAGGCGAGGCGAGGCACCAGGTGGTGTGCTTCAATAAAGCGTCGCCTGGGCACTCGTCTGAACCCAGGCACTAGGCGCCTCGGGCGAACACCCGGTACAAACAAAGCAATCGAACAGGACTATTAAGTTTAGCTCGATTGAACAGTAACTAGTTGGTTCGATTGAATCAACTAAGCTACATACTATTAGCTAGTTGCTTCTCAATTCTCTTCCTTTATTCTGCTATATCTCAAAAGGCACCAAGATCCCAAAATACCCGAGGTGCTAGGCGCTCACCTAGGAATCCGCATGATATATATGATTATAAAATAAAATCTCATCCAATACTTCTTATGAAAGCTAATTTAAATTCTATCATATATTAGAGGGACCTATTGGTGCAAGGTCAACTAATTATAAAAATAGAATCATAATATAAGATAAAATCAACATGCCCATCAGTGGCAAGTTTGCAGCTTCCTACGGATAGTAGCATCGAGGCGGAGAAAGGTTCAAATGTGTCCATCAACGACAAAGAAAGCTTCAGACCTATCCCTCGATAGGAAAGGGAGCTGCGCCCAAAAGCAACAACGGTGGAGGAAGCTTCAGACCTATCCGTCAGCGGTGGAGGGAGCTGTACATGAAGGCAATAGAAGAAGGTGGGTTGAGCGACAGAGTCTAGGGTTTCACATTCACTAGGTCGGGTTCGAGGTCAAGTTTCACTTTCACTAGGGTTTAATTCTTTGGTTCAATTCGATGGCATTGAATCGAGCGCTTGCCCGAGGCGCTCGACACCTGGGCTCAAGTGAGCACCCAGACAACACTTCAGTGAAGCGCGTCGCCCGGACATTGTGCGAGGCGCTCGAGCCTCGCCTCACCCGAGCACTCAAATGCCTATTATAAACACGGGAATATTCAAAGTTCTAATTCATATACAATAGTCAAATGATTATTTCAAATTTTAGTTCAAAATTTAAAGTAACAAATCGTTGTTCCTTTGGTGACCAATTTAATTCTAAAACAGCAATGAAATGGCATCCCTTGTCCAAGGTACAATTTTTCAATTTTCATATACCATACATGCCTTTTGTTGAATGAATCACCAGACCCACTAATGACCTTTGAAATTTGTGCACCATCTAAAAAAGTACAATGATGTAGCTAACTAGTGATTGAACTCCAAAAAACCTACTTGTTGCTAATACCCTAGCAGGCTCAAAGAACTATAACTTATTAGTAAACTCCTCACAGTTACCAAAAGCTTAAAAAGTTGAATCACCAATTATATAATCAAATGAAATAAAATAAACAAAAACTATTTCTTGTCAGGATTAAGCTAAAAGAACTATGCCTACACAGAAGCAATTAATTACAACTAAGTATCGTATGAATTAATAAAGTCAATCTTTTCAGACACAGAGAAAGGGGATCATGCTAGCATGCAAAAAGAATAATGATCCAGTACTTGAGAATAAATGAGAAGGCCAGATATCAGCAACCGCCGGAGTCCACCATTTCAAAGCAAAAAAGTCAACTTTTTTTCCCAACTGATTTCTATGAGACTCCAAATCCAAATACCACTGTTACAATGGAAGAACAAATAATAAAGAGGAGAAGAACAGCAAAAGACAGCACAAGAGTTACAGATTCAACTTTAATTCGGGTTCCTATTAGGAAATGGAGTTGAAGATCATTATTGGAAAGTGAAACTGAACCAGTGATCGAGTTGGCCACGCATTAAAAAGTCGCTGGTACGACGAATGGGTTTTAATTGGTCGGACTGTAGATTTAACAAAATTGTTTTGAAATGTAATTTATGTGATGTATGCGGAAACCGTGAACTAACAAGTAATTATAATCCAATACGTTAAGAGTTTAATGCAACACAAGGTCACCAGAATGCATAACATCCCAAATTTAGCATGCATGTCTCAAGCACTTCACATTACATCACGAAAATATTAGTCGCAAAAAAATAAATTCTCGTAAACTGCAAGAAACCGTCAATTACCAGAAAAAGACTAGTGAAGAATATAGCTACAACTAACATATTATCACCGCGTACCATTTTCATAAACCAATTAGTAGATTATTAAATCAATTACGGCACTAGAAAAACACTTTTTTGATCAAATTCATAGGAAAGAAGAAATTATATCCCATTCAACGAGCACGATTTCAATTACAAACGCAAAAGAGGAATAAAACCAAGATTAGGGCTAACCTTCCATAAGCTGGGGACCATCAGTCGTTCGTGGGCGGAGAAACAGCCCTCCTGCTGCAACAAGCGACGTAAGAATCGTAGCCCACGGATCCAGTAAAATCACGCGGCCGCAGCCAGATTA